>JBBPBS010000542.1:469224-490582 GCA_037974835.1 Cicer judaicum | reverse complement strand
TTTTGTGTCATTGGATGAACAATTAGGTCATTTTCGTCCTCCCTAGGCTAATTCTTGTCCAATTAGGGTTTGTAACCAATCTTGTGCATCCAATAGGTGTTTTTGTGTCATTGGATGAATGTTTAGGTCATTTTCGTCCTCCCTACACTTAATCTTGTCCAATTAGGGTTTTTAACCATTCTTGTGCATCCAATAGGTGTTTTTGTGTCATTAGATGAATGTTTAGGTCATTTTCGTCCTCCCTACACTTAATCTTGTCCAATTAGGGTTTTTAACCAATCTTGTACATCCAATAGGTGTTTTGTGTCATTGGATGAACATTTAGGTCATTTTTGTCCTCCGTAAACTTAATGTTGTCCAATTAGGGTTCTAACCAATCTTGTGCATCCAATAGGTGTTTTTGTGTCATTGGATGAATGTTTAGGTCATTTTCGTCCTCCCTACACTTAATCTTGTCCAATTAGGGTTTTTAACCAATCTTGTACATCCAATAGGTGTTTTGTGTCATTGGATGAACATTTAGGTCATTTTTGTCCTCCGTAAACTTAATCTTGTCCAATTAGGGTTTCTAACCAATCTTGTGCATCCAATAGGTGTTTTTGTGTCATTGGATGAAAAATTACGTCATTTACGTCCTCCCTAGGCAAATTCTTGTCCAATTAGGGTTTTTTAACCAATCTTGTGCATCCAATAGGTGTTTTGTGTCATTGGATGAACAATTAGGTCATTTTCGTCCTCCCTAGGCTAATTCTTGTCCAATTAGGGTTTGTAACCAATCTTGTGCATCCAATAGGTGTTTTTGTGTCATTGGATGAATGTTTAGGTCATTTTCGTCCTCCCTACACTTAATCTTGTCCAATTAGGGTTTTTAACCATTCTTGTGCATCCAATAGGTGTTTTTGTGTCATTGGATGAATGTTTAGGTCATTTTCGTCCTCCCTACACTTAATCTTGTCCAATTAGGGTTTTTAATTAATCTTGTACATCCAATAGGTGTTTTGTGTCATTGGATGAATATTTAGGTCATTTTTGTCCTCCGTAAACTTAATGTTGTCCAATTAGGGTTCTAACCAATCTTGTGCATCCAATAGGTGTTTTTGTGTCATTGGATGAACATTTAGGTCATTTTCGTCCTCCATACACTTAATCTTGTCCAATTAGGGTTTCTAACCAATCTTGTGCATCCAATAGGTGTTTTTTGTGTCATTGGATGAATGATTAGGTCATTTTCGACCTCCCTAGGCTAATTCTTATCCAATTAGGGTTTTTAACCAATCTTGTGCATCCAATAGGTGTTTTTGTGTCATTGGATGAATGTTTAGGTCATTTTCGTCCTCCCTACACTTAATCTTGTCCAATTAGGGTTTTTAATTAATCTTGTAAATCCAATAGGTGTTTTGTGTCATTGGATGAATATTTAGGTCATTTTTGTCCTCCGTAAACTTAATGTTGTCCAATTAGGGTTCTAACCAATCTTGTGCATCCAATAGGTGTTTTTGTGTCATTGGATGAACATTTAGGTCATTTTCGTCCTCCATACACTTAATCTTGTCCAATTAGGGTTTCTAACCAATCTTGTGCATCCAATAGGTGTTTTTTGTGTCATTGGATGAATGATTAGGTCATTTTCGACCTCCCTAGGCTAATTCTTATCCAATTAGGGTTTTTAACCAATCTTGTGCATCCAATAGGTGTTTTTGTGTCATTGGATGAAAAATTACGTCCTCCCTAGTCTAATTCTTGTCCAATTAGGGTTTTTTAACCAATCTTGTGCATCCAATAGGTGTTTTTGTGTCATTGGATGAATGTTTAGGTCATTTTCGTCCTCCCTACACTTAATCTTGTCCAATTAGGGTTTTTAACCATTCTTGTGCATCCAATAGGTGTTTTTGTGTCATTGGATGAATGTTTAGGTCATTTTCGTCGTCCCTACACTTAATCTTGTCCAATTAGGGTTTTTAACCAATCTTGTACATCCAATAGGTGTTTTGTGTCATTGGATGAACATTTAGGTCATTTTTGTCCTCCGTAAACTTAATGTTGTCCAATTAGGGTTTCTAACCAATCTTGTGCATCCAATAGGTGTTTTTGTGTCATTGGATGAAGATTTAGGTCATTTTCGTCCTCCCTACACTTAATCTTGTCCAATTAGGGTTTCTAACCAATCTTGTGCATCCAATAGGTGTTTTTTGTGTCATTGGATGAATGATTAGGTCATTTTCGACCTCCCTAGGCTAATTCTTATCCAATTAGGGTTTTTAACCAATCTTGTGCATCCAATAGGTGTTTTTGTGTCATCGAATGAATATTTAAGTCATTTTCATCCTCCCTAGGCTTATGCTTGTCCAATTAGGGTTTCTAACCAATCTTGTGCATCTAATAGGTGTTTTTGTGTCATTGGATGAAAAATTACGTCATTTACGTCCTCCCTAGGTTAATTCTTGTCCAATTAGGGTTTTTTAACCAATCTTGTGCATCCAATAGGTGTTTTGTGTCATTGGATGAACAATTAGGTCATTTTCGTCCTCCCTAGGCTAATTCTTGTCCAATTAGGGTTTGTAACCAATCTTGTGCATCCAATAGGTGTTTTTGTGTCATTGGATGAATGTTTAGGTCATTTTCGTCCTCCCTACACTTAATCTTGTCCAATTAGGGTTTTTAACCATTCTTGTGCATCCAATAGGTGTTTTTGTGTCATTGGATGAATGCTTAGGTCATTTTCGTCCTCCCTACACTTAATCTTGTCCAATTAGGGTTTTTAACCAATCTTGTACATCCAATAGGTGTTTTGTGTCATTGGATGAACATTTAGGTCATTTTTATCCTCCGTAAACTTAATGTTGTCCAATTAGGGTTTCTAACCAATCTTGTGCATCCAATAGGTGTTTTTGTGTCATTGGATGAACATTTAGGTTATTTTCGTCCTCTGTAAACTTAATCTTGTCCAATTAGGGTTTCTAACCAATCTTGTGCATCCAATAGGTGTTTTTTGTGTCATTGGATGAATGATTAGGTCATTTTCGACCTCCCTAGGCTAATTCTTATCCAATTAGGGTTTTTAACCAATCTTGTGCATCCAATAGGTGTTTTTGTGTCATCGAATGAATATTTAAGTCATTTTCATCCTCCCTAGGCTTATGCTTGTCCAATTAGGGTTTCTAACCAATCTTGTGCATCCAATAGGTGTTTTTGTGTCAGTGGATGAAAAATTACGTCATTTACGTCCTCCCTAGGTTAATTCTTGTCCAATTAGGGTTTTTTAACCAATCTTGTGCATCCAATAGGTGTTTTGTGTCATTGGATGAACAATTAGGTCATTTTCGTCCTCCCTAGGCTAATTTTTGTCCAATTAGGGTTTTTAACCAATCTTGTGCATCCAATAGGTATTTTTTTGTGTCATCGGATGAACATTTAGGTCATTTTCCTCCTTCCTAGGCTTATGCTTGTCCAATTAGGGTTTCTAACCAATCTTGTGCTTCCAATAGGTGTTTTTGTGTCATTGGATGAAAAATAACGTCATTTACGTCCTCCCTAGGCTAATTCTTGTCCAATTATGGTTTTTTAACGAATCTTGTGTATCCAATAGGTGTTTTGTGTCATTGGATGAACAATTAGGTCATTTTCGTCCTCCCTAGGCTAATTCTTGTCCAATTAGGGTTTGTAACCAATCTTGTGCATCCAACAGGTGTTTTTGTGTCATTGGATGAATGTTTAGGTCATTTTCGTCCTCCGTAAACTTAATGTTGTCCAATTAGGGTTTCTAACCAATCTTGTGCATCCAATAGGTGTTTTTGTGTCATTGGATGAACATTTAGGTTATTTTCGTCCTCCCTACACTTAATCTTGTCCAATTAGGGTTTCTAACCAATCTTGTGCATCCAATAGGTTTTTTTTGTGTCATTGGATGAATGATTAGGTCATTTTCGACCTCCGTAAACTTAATGTTGTCCAATTAGGGTTTCTAACCAATCTTGTGCATCCAATAGGTGTTTTTGTGTCATTGGATGAACATTTAGGTCATTTTCGTCCTCCCTACACTTAATCTTGTCCAAGTAGGGTTTCTAACCAATCTTGTGCATCCAATAGGTGTTTTTTGTGTCATTGGATGAATGATTAGGTCATTTTCGACCTCCCTAGGCTAATTCTTATCCAATTAGGGTTTTTAACCAATCTTGTGCATCCAATAGGTGTTTTTGTGTCATCGAATGAATATTTAAGTCATTTTCATCCTCCCTAGGCTTATGCTTGTCCAATTAGGGTTTCTAACCAATCTTGTGCATCCAATAGGTGTTTTAGTGTCATTGGATGAAAAATTACGTCATTTACGTCCTCCCTAGGTTAATTCTTGTCCAATTAGGGTTTTTTAACCAATCTTGTGCATCCAATAGGTGTTTTGTGTCATTGGATGAACAATTAGGTCATTTTCGTCCTCCCTAGGCTAATTCTTGTCCAATTAGGGTTTGTAACCAATCTTGTGCATCCAATAGGTGTTTTTGTGTCATTGGATGAATGTTTAGGTCATTTTCGTCCTCCCTACACTTAATCTTGTCCAATTAGGGTTTTTAACCAATCTTGTGCATCCAATAGGTGTTTTTGTGTCATTGGATGAACATTTAGGTCATTTTTGTCCTCCGTAAACTTAATGTTGTCCAATTAGGGTTTCTAACCAATCTTGTGCATCCAATAGGTGTTTTTTTGTCATTGGATGAACATTTAGGTCATTTTCGTCCTCCCAACACTTAATCTTGTCCAATTAGGGTTTCTAACCAATCTTGTGCATCCAATAGGTGTTTTTTGTGTCATTGGATAAATGATTAGGTCATTTTCGACCTCCCTAGGCTAATTCTTATCCAGTTAGGGTTTTTAACCAATCTTGTGCATCCAATAGGTGTTTTTGTGTCATTGAATGCATATTTAAGTCATTTTCATCCTCCCTAGGATTATGCTTGTCCAATTAGGGTTTCTAACCAATCTTGTGCATCCAATAGGTGTTTTTGTGTCATTGGATGAAAAATTACGTCATTTACGTCCTCCCTAGGTTAATTCTTGTCCAATTAGGATTTTTTAACCAATCTTGTGCATCCAATAGGTGTTTTGTGTCATTGGATGAACAATTAGGTCATTTTCGTCCTCCCTAGGCTAATTCTTGTCCAATTAGGGTTTGTATCCAATCTTGTGCATCCAATAGGTGTTTTTGTGTCATTGGATGAATGTTTAGGTCATTTTCGTCCTCCGTAAACTTAATGTCGTCCAATTAGGGTTTCTAACCAATCTTGTGCATCCAATAGGTGTTTTTGTGTCATTGGATGAACATTTAGGTCATTTTCGTCCTCCCTACACTTAATCTTGTCCAATTAGGGTTTCTAACCAATCTTGTGCATCCAATAGGTGTTTTTTGTGTCATTGGATGAATGATTAGGTCATTTTCGACCTCCCTAGGCTAATTCTTATCCAATTAGGGTTTTTAACCAATCTTGTGCATCCAATAGGTGTTTTTGTGTCATTGGATGAATGTTTAGGTCATTTTCGTCCTCCCTACACTTAATCTTGTCCAATTAGGGTTTTTAACCAATCTTGTACATCCAATAGGTGTTTTGTGTCATTGGATGAACACTTAGGTCATTTTTGTCCTCCGTAAACTTAATCTTGTCCAATTAGGGTTTCTAACCAATCTTGTGCATCCAATAGGTGTTTTTGTGTCATTGGATGAAAAATTACGTCATTTACGTCCTCCCTAGGCATATTCTTGTCCAATTAGGGTTTTTTAACCAATCTTGTGCATCCAATAGGTGTTTTGTGTCATTGGATGAACAATTAGGTCATTTTCGTCCTCCCTAGGCTAATTCTTGTCCAATTAGGGTTTGTAACCAATCTTGTGCATCCAATAGGTGTTTTTGTGTCATTGGATGAATGTTTAGGTCATTTTCGTCCTCCCTACACTTAATCTTGTCCAATTAGGGTTTTTAACCATTCTTGTGCATCCAATAGGTGTTTTTGTGTCATTGGATGAATGTTTAGGTCATTTTCGTCCTCCCTACACTTAATCTTGTCCAATTAGGGATTTTAACCTATCTTGTACATCCAATAGGTGTTTTGTGTCATTGGATGAACATTTAGGTCATTTTTATCCTCCGTAAACTTAATGTTGTCCAATTAGGGTTTCTAACCAATCTTGTGCATCCAATAGGTGTTTTTGTGTCATTGGATGAACATTTAGGTTATTTTCGTCCTCCGTAAACTTAATCTTGTCCAATTAGGGTTTCTAACCAATCTTGTGCATCCAATAGGTGTTTTTTGTGTCATTGGATGAATGATTAGGTCATTTTCGACCTCCCTAGGCTAATTCTTATCCAATTAGGGTTTTTAACCAATCTTGTGCATCCAATAGGTGTTTTTGTGTCATCGAATGAATATTTAAGTCATTTTCATCCTCCCTAGGCTTATGCTTGTCCAATTAGGGTTTCTAACCAATCTTGTGCATCCAATAGGTGTTTTTGTGTCATTGGATGAAAAATTACGTCATTTACGTCCTCCCTAGGTTAATTCTTGTCTAATTAGGGTTTTTTAACCAATCTTGTGCATCCAATAGGTGTTTTGTGTCATTGGATGAACAATTAGGTCATTTTCGTCCTCCCTAGGCTAATTCTTGTCCAATTAGGGTTTGTAACCAATCTTGTGCATCCAATAGGTGTTTTTGTGTCATTGGATGAATGTTTAGGTCATTTTCGTCCTACCTACACTTAATCTTGTCCAATTAGGGTTTTTAACCATTCTTGTGCATCCAATAGGTGTTTTTGTGTCATTGGATGAATGTTTAGGTCATTTTCGTCCTCCCTACACTTAATCTTGTCCAATTAGGGTTTTTAACCAATCTTGTACATCCAATAGGTGTTTTGTGTCATTGGATGAAAATTTAGGTCATTTTTGTCCTCCGTAAACTTAATGTTGTCCAATTAGGGTTTCTTACCAATCTTGTGCATCCAATAGGTGTTTTTGTGTCATTGGATGAACATTTAGGTCATTTTCGTCCTCCCTACACTTAATCTTGTCCAATTAGGATTTCTAACCAATCTTGTGCATCCAATAGGTGTGTTTTGTGTCATTGGATGAATGATTAGGTCATTTTCGACCTCCCTAGGCTAATTCTTATCCAATTAGGGTTTTTAACCAATCTTGTGCATCCAATAGGTGTTTTTGTGTCATCGAATGAATATTTAAGTCATTTTCATCCTCCCTAGGCTTATGCTTGTCCAATTAGGGTTTCTAACCCATCTTGTGCATCCAATAGGTGTTTTTGTGTCATTGGATGAAAAATTACGTCATTTACGTCCTCCCTAGGTTAATTCTTGTCCAATTAGGGTTTTTTAACCAATCTTGTGCATCCAATAGGTGCTTTGTGTCATTGGATGAACAATTAGGTCATTTTCGTCCTCCCTAAGCTAATTCTTGTCCAATTAGGGTTTTTAACCAATCTTGTGCATCCAATAGGTGTTTTTTGTGTCATTGGATGAATGATTAGGTCATTTTCGACCTCCCTAGGCTAATTCTTATCCAATTAGGGTTTTTAACCAATCTTGTGCATCCAATAGGTGTTTTTGTGTCATCGAATGAATATTTAAGTCATTTTCATCCTCCCTAGGCTTATGCTTGTCCAATTAGGGTTTCTAACCAATCTTGTGCATCCAATAGGTGTTTTTGTGTCATTGGATGAAAAATTACGTCATTTACGTCCTCCCTAGGTTAATTCTTGTCCAATTAGGGTTTTTTAACCAATCTTGTGCATCCAATAGGTATTTTGTGTCATTGGATGAACAATTAGGTTATTTTCGTCCTCCCTAGGCTAATTCTTGTCCAATTAGGGTTTATAACCAATCTTGTGCATCCAATAGGTGTTTTTGTGTCATTGGATGAAAAATTACGTCATTTACGTCCTCCCTAGGCTAATTCTTGTCCAATTAGGGTTTTTTAACCAATCTTGTGCATCCAATAGGTGTTTTGTGTCATTGGATGAACAATTAGGTCATTTTCGTCCTCCCTAGGCTAATTCTTGTCCAATTAGGGTTTGTAACCAATCTTGTGCATCCAATAGGTGTTTTTGTGTCATTGGATGAATGTTTAGGTCATTTTCGTCGTCCCTACACTTAATCTTGTCAAATTAGGGTTTTTAACCATTCTTGTGCATCCAATAGGTGTTTTTGTGTCATTGGATGAATGTTTAGGTCATTTTCGTCCTCCCTACACTTAATCTTGTCCAATTAGGGTTTTTAACCAATCTTGTACATCCAATAGGTGTTTTGTGTCATTGGATGAACATTTAGGTCATTTTGTCCTCCGTAAACTTAATGTTGTCCAATTAGGGTTTCTAACCAATCTTGTGCATCCAACAGGTGTTTTTGTGTCATTGGATGAACATTTAGGTCATTTTCGTCCTCCCTACACTTAATCTTGTCCAATTAGGGTTTCTAACCAATCTTGTGCATCCAATAGGTGTTTTTGTGTCATTGGATGAACAATTAGGTCATTTTCGTCCAACCTAGCCTATTTCTTGTCCAATTATGGTTTTTAGCCAATCTTGTGCTTCCAATGAGTGTTTTTGTGCCATTGGATGAACAATTACGTCATTTTCGTCCTCCCTAGGCTTATGCCTGTCCAATTTGGGTTTCTAACCAATCTTGTACATCCAATAGGTGTTTGGTGTCATTGGATGAACACTTAGGTCATTTTCGTCCTTCCTAAACTTAATCTTGTCCAATTAGGGTTTTTAACCAATCTTGTGCATCCAATAGGTGTTTTTGTGTCATTGGATGAATATTTAGGTCATTTTCGTCCTCCCTACACTTAATCTTGTCCAATTAGGGTTTCTAACCAATCTTGTGCATCCAATAGGTGTTTTTTGTGTCATTGGATGAATGATTAGGTCATTTTCGACCTCCCTAGGCTAATTCTTATCCAATTAGGGTTTTTAACCAATCTTGTGCATCCAATAGGTGTTTTTGTGTCATCGAATGAATATTTAAGTCATTTTCATCCTCCCTAGGCTTATGCTTGTCCAATTAGGGTTTCTAACCAATCTTGTGCATCCAATAGGTGTTTTTGTGTCATTGGATGAACATTTAGGTCATTTTCGTCCTCCCTACACTTAATCTTGTCCAATTAGGGTTTCTAACCAATCTTGTGCATCCAATAGGTGTTTTTGTGTCATCGGATGAACATTTAGGTCATTTTCATCCTTCCTAGGCTTATGCTTGTCCAATTAGGGTTTCTAACCAATCTTGTGCATCCAATAGGTGTTTTTGTGTCATTGGATGAAAAATAACGTTATTTACATCCTCCCTAGGCTAATTCTTGTCCAATTATGGTTTTTTAACTAATCTTGTGCATCCAATAGGTGTTTTGTTTCATTGGATGAACAATTAGGTCATTTTCGTCCTCCCTAGGCTATTCTTGTCCAATTAGGGTTTTTAACCAATCTTGTGCATCCAATAGGTGTTTTTGTGTCATCGGATGAACATTTAGGTCATTTTCCTCCTTCCTAGGCATATGCTTGTCCAATTAGGGTTTCTAACCAATCTTGTGCATCCAATAGGTGTTTTTGTGTCATTGGATGAAAAATAACGTCATTTACGTCCTCCCTAGGCTAATTCTTGTCCAATTATGGTTTTTTAACTAATCTTGGGCATCCAATAGCTGTTTTGTGTCATTGGATGAACAATTAGGTCATTTTCGTCCTCCCTAGGCTAATTCTTGTCCAATTAGGGTTTTTAACCAATCTTGTGCATCCAATAGGTGTTTTTGTGTCATCGGATGAACATTTAGGTCATTTTCCTCCTTCTTAGGCTTATGCTTGTCCAATTAGGGTTTCTAACCAATCTTGTGCATCCAATAGGTGTTTTTGTGTCATTGGATGAATGTTTATGTCATTTTCGTCCTCCCTACACTTATTCTTGTCCAATTAGGGTTTTTAACCAATCTTGTGCATCCAATAGGTGTTTTTGTGTCATCGGTTGAACATTTAGGTCATTTTCATCCTTCCTAGGCTTATGCTTGTCCAATTAGGGTTTCTAACCAATCTTGTGCATCCAATAGGTGTTTTTGTGTCATTGGATTAAAAATAACGTCATTTACGTCCTCCCTAGGCTAATTCTTGTCCAATTATGGTTTTTTAACTAATCTTGTGCATCCAATAGGTGTTTTGTGTCATTGGATGAACAATTAGGTCATTTTCGTCCTCCCTAGGCTAATTCTTGTCCAATTAGGGTTTTTAACCAATCTTGTGCATCCAATAGGTGTTTTTGTGTCATTGGATGAATGTTTATGTCATTTTCGTCCCCCCTACAATTATTCTTGTCCAATTAGGGTTTTTAACCAATCTTGTGCGTCCAATAGGTGTTTTTGTGTCATCGAATGAATATTTAGGTCATTTTCATCCTCCCTAGGCTTATGCTTGTCCAATTAGGGTTTCTAACCAATCTTGTGCATCCAATAGGTGTTTTTGTGTCATTGGATGAAAAATTACGTCATTTACGTCCTCCCTAGGCTAAATCTTGTCCAATTAGGGTTTTTTAACCAATCTTGTGCATCCAATAGGTGTTTTGTGTCATTGGATGAACAATTAGGTCATTTTCGTCCTCCCTAGGCTAATTCTTGTCCAATTAGGGTTATTAACCAATCTAGTGCATCCAATAGGTGTTTTGTGTCATTGGATGAATATTTAGGTCATTTTCGTCCTCCCTACACTTAATCTTGTCCAATTAGGGTTTTTAACCATTCTTGTGCATCCAATAGGTGTTTTTGTGTCATTGGATGAATGTTTAGGTCATTTTCGTCCTCCCTACACTTAATCTTGCCCAATTAGGGTTTTTAACCAATCTTGTGCATCCAATAGGTGTTTTGTGTCATTGGATGAACATTTAGGTCATTTCTGTCCTCCGTACACTTATTCTTGTCCAATTAGGGTTGTTAACCAATCTTGTGCATCCAATAGGTGTTTTTGTGTCATTGGATGAATGTTTATGTCATTTTCGTCCTCCCTACACTTAATCTTGTCCAATTAAGGTTTCTAACCAATCTTGTGCATCCAATAGGTGTTTTTGTGTCATTGGATGAAAAATTACGTCATTTACGTCCTCCCTAGGCTAATTCTTGTCCAATTAGGGTTTTTTAACCATTCTTGTGCATCCAATAGGTGTTTTGTGTCATTGGATGAACAATTAGGTCATTTTCGTCCTCCCTAGGCTAATTCTTGTCCAATTAGGGTTTTTAACCAATCTTGTGCATCCAATAGGTGTTTTTGTGTCATCGAATGAATATTTAGGTCATTTTAATCCTCCCTAGGCTTATGCTTGTCCAATTCGGGTTTCTAACCAATCTTGTGCATCCAATAGGTGTTTTTGTGTCATTGGATGAAAAATTACATCATTTACGTCCTCCCTAGGCTAATTCTTGTCCAATTAGGGTTTTTTAACCAATCTTGTGCATCCAATAGGTGTTTTGTGTCATTGGATGAACAATTAGGTCATTTTCGTCCTCCCTAGGCTAATTCTTGTCCAATTAGGGTTATTAACCAATCTAGTGCATCCAATAGGTGTTTTGTGTCGTTGGATGAATATTTAGGTCATTTTCGTCCTCCCTACACTTAATCTTGTCCAATTAGGGTTTTTAACCATTCTTGTGCATCCAATAGGTGTTTTTATGTCATTGGATGAATGTTAAGGTCATTTTCGTCCTCCCTACACTTAATCTTGTCCAATTAGGGTTTTTAACCAATCTTGTGCATCCAATAGGTGTTTTGTGTCATTGGATGAACATTTAGGTCATTTCTGTCCTTCCGTACACTTAATCTTGTCCAATTATGGTTTTTTACGTAATCTTGTGCATTCAATAGGTGTTTTGTGTCATTGGATGAACAATTAGGTCATTTTGGTCCTCCCTAGGCTAATTGTTGTCCAATTAGGGTTTTTAACCAATGTTGTGCGTCCAATAGGTGTTTTTGTGTCATCGAATGAATATTTAGGTCATTTTCATACTCCCTAGGCTTACGCTTGTCCAATTAGGGTTTCTAAACAATCTTGTGCATCCAATAGGTGTTTTTGTGTCATTAAATGAAAAATTACGTCATTTACGTCCTCCCTAGGCTAATTCTTGTCCAATTAGGGTTTTTTAACCAATCTTGTGCATCCAATAGGTGTTTTGTGTCATTGGATGAACAATTAGGTCATTTTCGTCCTCCCTAGGCTAATTCTTGTCCAATTAGGGTTTGTTACCAATCTTGTGCATCCAATAGGTGTTTTTGTGTCATTGGATGAATGTTTAGGTCATTTTCGTCCTCCCTACACTTAATCTTGTCCAATTAGGGTTTTTAACCATTCTTGTGCATCCAATAGGTGTTTTTGTGTCATTGGATGAATGTTTAGGTCATTTTCGTCCTCCCTACACTTAATCTTGTCCAATTAGGGTTTTTAACCAATCTTGTACATCCAATAGGTGTTTTTGTGTCATCGGATGAACATTTAGGTCATTTTCATCCTTCCTAGGCTTACGCTTGCCCAATTAGGATTTCGAACCAATCTTGTGCATCCAATAGGTGTTTTTGTGTCATTGGATGAAAAATTACGTCATTTACGTCCTCCATAGGCTAATTCTTGTCCAATTAGGTTTTTTTAACCAATCTTGTGCATCCAATAGGTGTTTTGTGTCATAGGATGAACAATTAGGTCATTTTCGTCCTCCCTAGGCTAATTTTTGTCCAATTAGGGTTTTTAACCAATCTTGTGCATCCAATAGGTATTTTTTTGTGTCATCGAATGAACATTTAGGTCATTTTCCTCCTTCCTAGGCTTATGCTTGTCCAATTAGGGTTTCTAACCAATCTTGTGCTTCCAATAGGTGTTTTTGTGTCATTGGATGAAAAATAACGTCATTTACGTCCTCCCTAGGCTAATTCTTGTCCAATTATGGTTTTTTAACTAATCTTGTGCATCCAATAGGTGTTTTGTGTCATTGGATGAACAATTAGGTCATTTTGGTCCTCCCTAGGCTAATTTTTGTCCAATTAGGGTTTTTAACCAATCTTGTGCGTCCAATAGGTGTTTTTGTGTCATCGAATGAATATTTAGGTCATTTTCATCCTCCCTAGGCTTATGATTGTCCAATTAGGGTTTCTAACCAATCTTGTGCATCCAATAGGTGTTTTTGTGTCATTGGATGAATGTTTATGTCATTTTCGTCCTCCCTACACTTATTCTTGTCCAATTAGGGTTTTTAACCAATCTTGTGCATCCAATAGGTGTTTTTGTGTCGTTGGATGAACATTTAGGTCATTTTCATCCTTCCTAGGCTTATGCTTGCTCAATTAGGGTTTCTAACCAATCTTGTGCATCCAATAGGTGTTTTTGTGTCATTGGATGAAAAATTACGTCATTTACGTCTTCCCTAGGCTAATTCTTGTCCAATTAGGATTTTTTAACCAATCTTGTGCATCCAATAGGTGTTTTTGTGTCATTGGATGAAAAATTACGTCATTTACGTCCTCCCTAGGGTAATTCTTGTCCAATTCGGGTTTTTTAACCAATCTTGTGCATCCAATAGGTGTTTTGTGTCATTGGATGAATGTTTATGTCATTTTCGTCCTCCCTACACTTATTCTTGTCCAATTAGGGTTTTTAACCAATCTTGTGCATCCAATAGGTCTTTTTGTGTCATCGAATGAACATTTAGGTCATTTTCATCCTCCCTAGACTTATGCTTTTCCAATTAGGGTTTCTAACGAATCTTGTGCATCCAATAGGTGTTTTTGTGTCATTGGATTAAAAATTACGTCATTTACGTCTTCCCTAGGCTAATTCTTGTCCAATTAGGGTTTTTTAACCAATCTTGTGTCATTGGATGAACATTTAGGTCATTTTCGTCCTCCCTACACTTAATCTTGTCCAATTAGGGTTTCTAACCAATCTTGTGCATCCAATAGGTGTTTTTGTGTCATTGGATGAACGATTAGGTCATTTTCGATCTCACTAGGCTAATTCTTGTCCAATTAGGGTTTTTAACCAATCTTGTGCATCCAATAGGTGTTTTTGTGTCATCGGATGAACATTTAGGTCATTTTCATCCTTCCTAGGCTTATGCTTGCTCAATTATGGTTTGTAACCAATCTTGTGCATCCAATAGGTGTTTTTGTGTCATTGGATGAAAAATTACGTCATTTACGTCCTCCCTAGGCTAATTCTTGTCCAATTAGGGTTTTTTAACCAATCTTGTGCATCCAATAGGTGTTTTGTGTCATTGGATGAACAATTAGGTCATTTTCGTCCTCCCTAGGCTAATTCTTGTCCAATTAGGGTTTGTAACCAATCTTGTGCATCCAATAGGTGTTTTTGTGTCATTGGATGAATGTTTAGGTCATTTTCGTCCTCCCTACACTTAATCTTGTCCAATTAGGGTTTTTAACCATTCTTGTGCATCCAATAGGTGTTTTTGTGTCATTGGATGAATGTTTAGGTCATTTTCGTCCTCCCTACACTTAATCTTGTCCAATTAGGGATTTTAACCTATCTTGTACATCCAATAGGTGTTTTGTGTCATTGGATGAACATTTAGGTCATTTTTATCCTCCGTAAACTTAATGTTGTCCAATTAGGGTTTCTAACCAATCTTGTGCATCCAATAGGTGTTTTTGTGTCATTGGATGAACATTTAGGTTATTTTCGTCCTCCGTAAACTTAATCTTGTCCAATTAGGGTTTCTAACCAATCTTGTGCATCCAATAGGTGTTTTTTGTGTCATTGGATGAATGATTAGGTCATTTTCGACCTCCCTAGGCTAATTCTTATCCAATTAGGGTTTTTAACCAATCTTGTGCATCCAATAGGTGTTTTTGTGTCATCGAATGAATATTTAAGTCATTTTCATCCTCGCTAGGCTTATGCTTGTCCAATTAGGGTTCCTAACCAATCTTGTGCATCCAATAGGTGTTTTTGTGTCATTGGGTGAAAAATTACGTCATTTACGTCCTCCCTAGGTTAATTCTTGTCCAATTAGGGTTTTTTAACCAATCTTGTGCATCCAATAGGTGTTTTTGTGTCATTGGATGAATGTTTAGGTCATTTTCGTCCTCCCTACACTTAATCTTGTCCAATTAGGGTTTTTAACCATTCTTGTGCATCCAATAGGTGTTTTTGTGTCATTGGATGAATGTTTAGGTCATTTTCGTCCTCCCTACACTTAATCTTGTCCAATTAGGGTTTTTAACCAATCTTGTAGATCCAATAGGTGTTTTGTGTCATTGGATGAACATTTAGGTCATTTTTGTCCTCCGTAAACTTAATGTTGTCCAATTAGGGTTTCTAACCAATCTTGTGCATCCAATAGGTGTTTTTGTGTCATTGGATGAACATTTAGGTTATTTTCGTCCTCCGTAAACTTAATCTTGTCCAATTAGGGTTTCTAACCAATCTTGTGCATCCAATAGGTGTTTTTTGTGTCATTGGATGAATGATTAGGTCATTTTCGACCTCCCTAGGCTAATTCTTATCCAATTAGGGTTTGTAACCAATCTTGTGCATCCAATAGGTGTTTTTGTGTCATTGGATGAATGTTTAGGTCATTTTCGTCCTCCCTACACTTAATCTTGTCCAATTAGGGTTTTTAACCATTCTTGTGCATCCAATAGGTGTTTTTGTGTCATTGGATGAATGTTTAAGTCATTTTCATCCTCCCTACACTTAATCTTGTCCAATTAGGGTTTTTAACCAATCTTGTACATCCAATAGGTGTTTTGTGTCATTGGATGAACATTTAGGTCATTTTTGTCCTTCGTAAACTTAATGTTGTCCAATTAGGGTTTCTAACCAATCTTGTGCATCCAATAGGTGTTTTTGTGTCATTGGATGAACATTTAGGTTATTTTCGTCCTCCGTAAACTTAATCTTGTCCAATTAGGGTTTTTAACCATTCTTGTGCATCCAATAGGTTTTTTTGTGTCATTGGATGAATGTTTAGGTCATTTTCGTCCTCCCTACACTTAATCTTGTCCAATTAGGGTTTTTAACCATTCTTGTGCATCCAATAGGTGTTTTTGTGTCATTGGATGAATGTTTAGGTCATTTTCGTCCTCCCTACACTTAATCTTGTCCAATTAGGGTTTTTAACCAATCTTGTACATCCAATAGGTGTTTTGTGTCATTGGATGAACATTTAGGTCATTTTTGTCCTCTGTAAACTTAATGTTGTCCAATTAGGGTTTCTAACCAATCTTGTGCATCCAATAGGTGTTTTTGTGTCATTGGATGAAGATTTAGGTCATTTTCGTCCTCCCTACACTTAATCTTGTCCAATTAGGGTTTCTAACCAATCTTGTGCATCCAATAGGTGTTTTTTGTATCATTGGATGAATGATTAGGTCATTTTCGACCTCCCTAGGCTAATTCTTATCCAATTAGGGTTTTTAACCAATCTTGTGCATCCAATAGGTGTTTTTGTGTCATCGAATGAATATTTAAGTCATTTTCATCCTCCCTAGGCTTATGCTTGTCCAATTAGGGTTCCTAACCAATCTTGTGCATCCAATAGGTGTTTTTGTGTCATTGGGTGAAAAATTACGTCATTTACGTCCTCCCTAGGCTAATTCTTGTCCAATTAGGATTTTTTAACCAATCTTGTGCATCCAATAGGTGTTTTGTGTCATTGGATGAACAATTAGGTCATTTTCGTCCTCCCTAGGCTAATTCTTGTCCAATTAGGGTTTGTAACCAATCTTGTGCATCCAATAGGTGTTTTTGTGTCATTGGATGAATGTTTAGGTCATTTTCGTCCTCCCTACACTTAATCTTGTCCAATTAGGGTTTTTAACCATTCTTGTGCATCCAATAGGTGTTTTTGTGTCATTGGATGAATGTTTAGGTCATTTTCGTCCTCCCTACACTTAATCTTGTCCAATTAGGGTTTTTAACCAATCTTGTGCATCCAATAGGTGTTTTGTGTCATTGGATGAACATTTAGGTCATTTCTGTCCTCCGAACACTTAATCTTGTCCAATTAGGGTTTTTAACAAATCTTGTGCATCCAATAGGTGTTTTTGTGTCATTGGATGAACATTTAGGTCATTTTCGTCCTCCCTACACTTAATCTTGTCCAATTAGGGTTTCTAACCAATCTTGTGCATCCAACAGGTGTTTTTGTGTCATTGGATGAACATTTAGGTCATTTTCGATCTCACTAGGCTAATTCTTGTCCAAGTAGGGTTTTTAACCAATCTTGTTCATCCAATAGGTGTTTTTGTGTCATCGGATGAACATTTAGGTAATTTTCATCCTTCCTAGGCTTATGCTTGCTCAATTAGGGTTTCTAACCAATCTTGTGCATCCAATAGGTGTTTTTGTGTCATTGGATGAAAAATTACGTCATTTACGTCCTCCCTAGGCTAATTCTTGTCCAATTAGGGTTTTTTAACCAATCTTGTGCATCCAATAGGTGTTTTGTGTCATTGGATGGACAATTAGGTCATTTTCGTCTTCCCTAGGCTAATTCTTGTCCAATTAGGGTTTTTAACCAATCTTGTGCATCCAATAGGTGTTTTTGTGTCATTGGATGAATGTTTATGTCATTTTCGTCCTCCCTACACTTATTCTTATCCAATTAGGGTTTTTAACCAATCTTGTGCATCCAATAGGTGTTTTTGTGTCATCGGATGAACATTTAGGTCATTTTCCTCCTTCCTAGGCTTATGCTTGTCCAATTAGGGTTTCTAACCAATCTTGTGCTTCCAATAGGTGTTTTTGTGTCATTGGATGAAAATTAACGTCATTTACGTCCTCCCTAGGCTAATTCTTGTCCAATTATGGTTTTTTAACTAATCTTGTGCATCCAGTAGGTGTTTTGTGTCATTGGATGAACAATTAGGTCACTTTCGTCCTCCCTAGGCTAATTCTTGTCCAATTAGGGTTTTTAACCAATCTTGTGCATCCAATAGGTGTTTTTGTGTCATCGAATGAATATTTAGGTCATTTTCGTCCTCCCTAGGCTTATGCTTTTCCAATTAGGGTTTCTAACCAATCTTGTGCATCCAATAGGTGTTTTTGTGTCATTGGATGAATGTTTATGTCATTTTCGTCCTCCCTACACTTATTCTTGTCCAATTAGGGTTTCTAACCAATCTTGTGCTTCCAATAGGTGTTTTTGTGTCATTGGATGAAAAATAACGTCATTTACGTCCTCCCTAGGTTAATTCTTGTCCAATTAGGGTTTTTTAACCAATCTTGTGCATCCAATAGGTGTTTTGTGTCATTGGATGAACAATTAGGTCATTTTCGTCCTCCCTAGGCTAATTCTTGTCCAATTAGGGTTTGTAACCAATCTTGTGCATCCAATAGGTGTTTTTGTGTCATTGGATGAATGTTTAGGTCATTTTCGTCCTCCCTAGGCTAATTCTTGTCCAATTAGGGTTTGTAACCAATCTTGTGCATCCAATAGGTGTTTTTGTGTCATTGGATGAATGTTTAGGTCATTTTCGTCCTCCCTACACTTAATCTTGTCCAATTAGGGTTTTTAACCAATCTTGTGCATCCAATAGGTGTTTTTGTGTCATTGGATGAACATTTAGGTCATTTTTGTCCTCCGTAAACTTAATGTTGTCCAATTAGGGTTTCTAACCAATCTTGTGCATCCAATAGGTTTTTTATTGTCATTGGATGAACATTTAGGTCATTTTCGTCCTCCCAACACTTAATCTTGTCCAATTAGGGTTTCTAACCAATCTTGTGCATCCAATAGGTGTTTTTTGTGTCATTGGATAAATGATTAGGTCATTTTCGACCTCCCTAGGCTAATTCTTATCCAATTAGGGTTTTTAACCAATCTTGTGCATCCAATAGGTGTTTTTGTGTCATTGAATGCATATTTAAGTCATTTTCATCCTCCCTAGGCTTATGCTTGTCCAATTAGGGTTTCTAACCAATCTTGTGCATCCAATAGGTGTTTTTGTGTCATTGGATGAAAAATTACGTCATTTACGTCCTCCCTAGGTTAATTCTTGTCCAATTAGGATTTTTTAACCAATCTTGTGCATCCAATAGGTGTTTTGTGTCATTGGATGAACAATTAGGTCATTTTCGTCCTCCCTAGGCTAATTCTTGTCCAATTAGGGTTTGTATCCAATCTTGTGCATCCAATAGGTGTTTTTGTGTCATTGGATGAATGTTTAGGTCATTTTCGTCCTCCGTAAACTTAATGTCGTCCAATTAGGGTTTCTAACCAATCTTGTGCATCCAATAGGTGTTTTTGTGTCATTGGATGAACATTTAGGTCATTTTCGTCTTCCCTACACTTAATCTTGTCCAATTTGGGTTTCTAACCAATCTTGTGCATCCAATAGGTGTTTTTTGTGTCATTGGATGAATGATTAGGTCATTTTCGACCTCCCTAGGCTAATTCTTATCCAATTAGGGTTTTTAACCAATCTTGTGCATCCAATAGGTGTTTTTGTGTCATCGAATGAATATTTAAGTCATTTTCATCCTCCCTAGGCTTATGCTTGTCCAATTAGGGTTTCTAACCAATCTTGTGCATCCAATAGGTGTTTTTGTGTCATTGGATGAAAAATTACGTCATTTACGTCCTCCCTAGGTTAATTCTTGTCCAATTAGGGTTTTTTAACCAATCTTGTGCGTCCAATAGGTATTTTGTGTCATTGGATGAACAATTAGGTTATTTTCGTCCTCCCTAGGCTAATTCTTGTCCAATTAGGGTTTATAACCAATCTTGTGCATCCAATAGGTGTTTTTGTGTCATTGGATGAATGTTTAGGTCATTTTCGTCCTCCCTACACTTAATCTTGTCCAATTAGGGTTTTTAACCATTCTTGTGCATCCAATAGGTGTTTTTGTGTCATTGGATGAATGTTTAGGTCATTTTCGTCCTCCTTACACTTAATCTTGTCCAATTAGGGTTTTTAACCAATCTTGTACATCCAATAGGTGTTTTGTGTCATTGGATGAACATTTAGGTCATTTTTGTCCTCCGTAAACTTAATGTTGTCCAATTAGGGTTTCTAACCAATCTTGTGCATCCAATAGGTGTTTTTGTGTCATTGGATGAACATTTAGGTCATTTTCGTCTTCCCTACACTTAATCTTGTCCAATTAGGGTTTCGAACCAATCTTGTGCATCTAATAGGTGTTTTTTGTGTCATTGGATGAATGATTAGGTCATTTTCGACCTCCCTAGGCTAATTCTTATTCAATTAGGGTTTATAACCAATCTTGTGCATCCAATAGGTGTTTTTGTGTCATTGGATGAAAAATTACGTCATTTACGTCCTCCCTAGGTTAATTCTTGTCCAATTAGGGTTTTTTAACCAATCTTGTGCATCCAATAGGTGTTTTGTGTCATTGGATGAACAATTAGGTCATTTTCGTCCTCCCTAGGCTAATTCTTGTCCAATTAGGGTTTGTAACCAATCTTGTGCATCCAATAGGTGTTTTTGTGTCATTGGATGAATGTTTAAGTCATTTTCGTCCTCCCTACACTTAATCTTGTCCAATTAGGGTTTTTAACCAATCTTGTGCATCCAATAGGTGTTTTTGTGTCATCGCATGAACATTTAGGTCATTTTCATCCTTCCTAGGCTTACGCTTGCCCAATTAGGATTTCTAACCAATCTTGTGCATCCAATAGGTGGTTTTGTGTCATTGGATGAAAAATTACGTCATTTACGTCCTCCTTAGGCTAATTCTTGTCCAATTAGGGTTTTTAACCATTCTTGTGCATCCAATAGGTGTTTTTGTGTCATTGGATGAATGTTTAGGTCATTTTCGTCCTCCCTACACTTAATCTTGTCCAATTAAGGTTTTTAAGCATTCTTGTGCATCCAATAGGTGTTTTTGTGTCATTGGATGAATGTTTAGGTCATTTTCGTCCTCCCTACACTTAATCTTGTCCAATTAGGGTTTCTAACCAATCTTGTGCATCCGATAGGTGTTTTTGTGTCATTGGATGAACAATTAGGTCATTTTCGACCTCACTAGGTTAATTCTTGTCCAATTAGGGTTTTTAACCAATCTTGTGCATCCAATAGGTGTTTTTGTGTCATCGGATGAACATTTAGGTCATTTTCATCCTTCGTAGGCTTACGCTTGCCCAGTTAGGATTTCTAACCAATCTTGTGCATCCAATAGGTGTTTTTGTGTCATTGGATGAAAAATTACGTCATTTACGTCCTCCCTAGGCTAATTCTTGTCCAATTATGGTTTTTTAACCAATCTTGTGCATCCAATAGGTGTTTTGTGTCATAGGATGAACAATTAGGTCATTTTCGTCCTCCCTAGGCTAATTTTTGTCCAATTAGGGTTTTTAACCAATCTTGTGC
>JBBPBS010000542.1:395879-459254 GCA_037974835.1 Cicer judaicum | reverse complement strand
TCTTGTCCAATTAGGGTTTTTTAACCAATCTTGTGGATCCAATAGGTGTTTTGTGTCATTGGATGAACAATTAGGTCATTTTCGTCCTCCCTAGGCTAATTCTTGTCCAATTAGGGTTATTAACCAATCTAGTGCATCCAATAGGTGTTTTGTGTCGTTGGATGAATATTTAGGTCATTTTCGTCCTCCCTACACTTAATCTTGTCCAATTAGGGTTTTTAACCATTCTTGTGCATCCAATAGGTGTTTTTATGTCATTGGATGAATGTTTAGGTCATTTTCGTCCTCCCTACACTTAATCTTGTCCAATTAGGGTTTTTAACCAATCTTGTGCATCCAATAGGTGTTTTGTGTCATTGGATAAACATTTAGGTCATTTCTGTCCTTCCGTACACTTAATCTTGTCCAATTATGGTTTTTTACGTAATCTTGTGCATTCAATAGGTGTTTTGTGTCATTGGATGAACAATTAGGTCATTTTCGTCCTCCCTAGGCTAATTCTTGTCCAATTAGGGTTTTTAACCAATCTTGTGCATCCAATAGGTGTTTTTGTGTCATCGAATGAATATTTAGGTCATTTTAATCCTCCCTAGGCTTATGCTTGTCCAATTAGGGTTTCTAACCAATCTTGTGCATCCAATAGGTGTTTTTGTGTCATTGGATGAAAAATTACATCATTTACGTCCTCCCTAGGCTAATTCTTGTCCAATTAGGGTTTTTTAACCAATCTTGTGGATCCAATAGGTGTTTTGTGTCATTGGATGAACAATTAGGTCATTTTCGTCCTCCCTAGGCTAATTCTTGTCCAATTAGGGTTATTAACCAATCTAGTGCATCCAATAGGTGTTTTGTGTCGTTGGATGAATATTTAGGTCATTTTCGTCCTCCCTACACTTAATCTTGTCCAATTAGGGTTTTTAACCATTCTTGTGCATCCAATAGGTGTTTTTATGTCATTGGATGAATGTTTAGGTCATTTTCGTCCTCCCTACACTTAATCTTGTCCAATTAGGGTTTTTAACCAATCTTGTGCATCCAATAGGTGTTTTGTGTCATTGGATAAACATTTAGGTCATTTCTGTCCTTCCGTACACTTAATCTTGTCCAATTATGGTTTTTTACGTAATCTTGTGCATTCAATAGGTGTTTTGTGTCATTGGATGAACAATTAGGTCATTTTGGTCCTCCCTAGGCTAATTGTTGTCCAATTAGGGTTTTTAACCAATGTTGTGCGTCCAATAGGTGTTTTTGTGTCATCGAATGAATATTTAGGTCATTTTCATACTCCCTAGGCTTACGCTTGTCCAATTAGGGTTTCTAAACAATCTTGTGCATCCAATAGGTGTTTTTGTGTCATTAAATGAAAAATTACGTCATTTACGTCCTCCCTACACTTAATCTTGTCCAATTAGGGTTTTTTAACCAATCTTGTGGATCCAATAGGTGTTTTGTGTCATTGGATGAACAATTAGGTCATTTTCGTCCTCCCTAGGCTAATTCTTGTCCAATTAGGGTTATTAACCAATCTAGTGCATCCAATAGGTGTTTTGTGTCGTTGGATGAATATTTAGGTCATTTTCGTCCTCCCTACACTTAATCTTGTCCAATTAGGGTTTTTAACCATTCTTGTGCATCCAATAGGTGTTTTTATGTCATTGGATGAATGTTTAGGTCATTTTCGTCCTCCCTACACTTAATCTTGTCCAATTAGGGTTTTTAACCAATCTTGTGCATCCAATAGGTGTTTTGTGTCATTGGATGAACATTTAGGTCATTTCTGTCCTTCCGTACACTTAATCTTGTCCAATTATGGTTTTTTACGTAATCTTGTGCATTCAATAGGTGTTTTGTGTCATTGGATGAACAATTAGGTCATTTTGGTCCTCCCTAGGCTAATTGTTGTCCAATTAGGGTTTTTAACCAATGTTGTGCGTCCAATAGGTGTTTTTGTGTCATCGAATGAATATTTAGGTCATTTTCATACTCCCTAGGCTTACGCTTGTCCAATTAGGGTTTCTAAACAATCTTGTGCATCCAATAGGTGTTTTTGTGTCATTAAATGAAAAATTACGTCATTTACGTCCTCCCTAGGCTAATTCTTGTCCAATTAGGGTTTTTTAACCAATCTTGTGCATCCAATAGGTGTTTTGTGTCATTGGATGAACAATTAGGTCATTTTCGTCCTCCCTAGGCTAATTCTTGTCCAATTAGGGTTTGTTACCAATCTTGTGCATCCAATAGGTGTTTTTGTGTCATTGGATGAATGTTTAGGTCATTTTCGTCCTCCCTACACTTAATCTTGTCCAATTAGGGTTTTTAACCATTCTTGTGCATCCAATAGGTGTTTTTGTGTCATTGGATGAATGTTTAGGTCATTTTCGTCCTCCCTACACTTAATCTTGTCCAATTAGGGTTTTTAACCAATCTTGTACATCCAATAGGTGTTTTTGTGTCATCGGATGAACATTTAGGTCATTTTCATCCTTCCTAGGCTTACGCTTGCCCAATTAGGATTTCGAACCAATCTTGTGCATCCAATAGGTGTTTTTGTGTCATTGGATGAAAAATTACGTCATTTACGTCCTCCATAGGCTAATTCTTGTCCAATTAGGTTTTTTTAACCAATCTTGTGCATCCAATAGGTGTTTTGTGTCATAGGATGAACAATTAGGTCATTTTCGTCCTCCCTAGGCTAATTTTTGTCCAATTAGGGTTTTTAACCAATCTTGTGCATCCAATAGGTATTTTTTTGTGTCATCGAATGAACATTTAGGTCATTTTCCTCCTTCCTAGGCTTATGCTTGTCCAATTAGGGTTTCTAACCAATCTTGTGCTTCCAATAGGTGTTTTTGTGTCATTGGATGAAAAATAACGTCATTTACGTCCTCCCTAGGCTAATTCTTGTCCAATTATGGTTTTTTAACTAATCTTGTGCATCCAATAGGTGTTTTGTGTCATTGGATGAACAATTAGGTCATTTTCGTCCTCCCTAGGCTAATTCTTGTCCAATTAGGGTTTTTAACCAATCTTGTGCATCCAATAGGTGTTTTTGTGTCATTGGATGAATGTTTATGTCATTTTCGTCCTCCCTACACTTATTCTTGTCCAATTCGGGTTTTTAACCAATCTTGTGCATCCAATAAGTGTTTTTGTGTCATCGGTTGAACATTTAGGTCATTTTCATCCTTCCTAGGCTTATGCTTGTCCAATTAGGGTTTCTAACCAATCTTGTGCATCCAATAGGTGTTTTTGTGTCATTGGATGAAAAATAACGTCATTTACGTCCTCCCTAGGCTAATTCTTGTCCAATTATGGTTTTTTAACTAATCTTGTGCATCCAATAGGTGTTTTGTGTCATTGGATGAACAATTAGGTCATTTTCGTCCTCCCTAGGCTAATTCTTGTCCAATTAGGGTTTTTAACCAATCTTGTGCATCCAATAGGTGTTTTTGTGTCATTGGATGAATGTTTAGGTCATTTTCGTCCTCCCTACACTTAATCTTGTCCAATTAGGGTTTTTAACCATTCTTGTGCATCCAATAGGTGTTTTTGTGTCATTGGATGAATGTTTAGGTCATTTTCGTCCTCCCTACACTTAATCTTGTCCAATTAGGGTTTTTAACCAATCTTGTGCATCCAATAGGTGTTTTTGTGTCATTGGATGAAAAATTACGTCATTTACGTCCTCCCTAGGCAAATTCTTGTCCAATTAGGGTTTTTTAACCAATCTTGTGCATCCAATAGGTGTTTTGTGTCATTGGATGAACAATTAGGTCATTTTCGTCCTCCCTAGGCTAATTCTTGTCCAATTAGGGTTTGTAACCAATCTTGTGCATCCAATAGGTGTTTTTGTGTCATTGGATGAATGTTTAGGTCATTTTCGTCCTCCCTACACTTATTCTTGTCCAATTAGGGTTTTTAACCATTCTTGTGCATCCAATAGGTGTTTTTGTGTCATTGGATGAATGTTTAGGTCATTTTCGTCCTCCCTACACTTAATCTTGTCCAATTAGGGTTTTTAACCATTCTTGTGCATCCAATAGGTGTTTTTGTGTCATTGGATGAATGTTTAGGTCATTTTCGTCCTCCCTACACTTAATCTTGTCCAATTAGGGTTTTTAACCAATCTTGTGCATCCAATAGGTGTTTTGTGTCATTGGATGAACATTTAGGTCATTTCTGTCCTCCGAACACTTAATCTTGTCCAATTAGGGTTTTTAACAAATCTTGTGCATCCAATAGGTGTTTTTGTGTCATTGGATGAACATTTAGGTCATTTTCGTCCTCCCTACACTTAATCTTGTCCAATTAGGGTTTCTAACCAATCTTGTGCATCCAACAGGTGTTTTTGTGTCATTGGATGAACATTTAGGTCATTTTCGATCTCACTAGGCTAATTCTTGTCCAAGTAGGGTTTTTAACCAATCTTGTTCATCCAATAGGTGTTTTTGTGTCATCGGATGAACATTTAGGTAATTTTCATCCTTCCTAGGCTTATGCTTGCTCAATTAGGGTTTCTAACCAATCTTGTGCATCCAATAGGTGTTTTTGTGTCATTGGATGAAAAATTACGTCATTTACGTCCTCCCTAGGCTAATTCTTGTCCAATTAGGGTTTTTTAACCAATCTTGTGCATCCAATAGGTGTTTTGTGTCATTGGATGGACAATTAGGTCATTTTCGTCTTCCCTAGGCTAATTCTTGTCCAATTAGGGTTTTTAACCAATCTTGTGCATCCAATAGGTGTTTTTGTGTCATTGGATGAATGTTTATGTCATTTTCGTCCTCCCTACACTTATTCTTATCCAATTAGGGTTTTTAACCAATCTTGTGCATCCAATAGGTGTTTTTGTGTCATCGGATGAACATTTAGGTCATTTTCCTCCTTCCTAGGCTTATGCTTGTCCAATTAGGGTTTCTAACCAATCTTGTGCTTCCAATAGGTGTTTTTGTGTCATTGGATGAAAATTAACGTCATTTACGTCCTCCCTAGGCTAATTCTTGTCCAATTATGGTTTTTTAACTAATCTTGTGCATCCAGTAGGTGTTTTGTGTCATTGGATGAACAATTAGGTCACTTTCGTCCTCCCTAGGCTAATTCTTGTCCAATTAGGGTTTTTAACCAATCTTGTGCATCCAATAGGTGTTTTTGTGTCATCGAATGAATATTTAGGTCATTTTCGTCCTCCCTAGGCTTATGCTTTTCCAATTAGGGTTTCTAACCAATCTTGTGCATCCAATAGGTGTTTTTGTGTCATTGGATGAATGTTTATGTCATTTTCGTCCTCCCTACACTTATTCTTGTCCAATTAGGGTTTTTAACCAATCTTGTGCATCCAATAGGTGTTTTTGTGTCATCGGTTGAACATTTAGGTCATTTTCATCCTTCCTAGGCTTATGCTTGTCCAATTAGGGTTTCTAACCAATCTTGTGCATCCAATAGGTGTTTTTGTGTCATTGGATTAAAAATAACGTCATTTACGTCCTCCCTAGGCTAATTCTTGTCCAATTATGGTTTTTTAACTAATCTTGTGCATCCAATAGGTGTTTTGTGTCATTGGATGAACAATTAGGTCATTTTCGTCCTCCCTAGGCTAATTCTTGTCCAATTAGGGTTTTTAACCAATCTTGTGCATCCAATAGGTGTTTTTGTGTCATTGGATGAATGTTTATGTCATTTTCGTCCCCCCTACAATTATTCTTGTCCAATTAGGGTTTTTAACCAATCTTGTGCGTCCAATAGGTGTTTTTGTGTCATCGAATGAATATTTAGGTCATTTTCATCCTCCCTAGGCTTATGCTTGTCCAATTAGGGTTTCTAACCAATCTTGTGCATCCAATAGGTGTTTTTGTGTCATTGGATGAAAAATTACGTCATTTACGTCCTCCCTAGGCTAATTCTTGTCCAATTATGGTTTTTTAACCAATCTTGTGCATCCAATAGGTGTTTTGTGTCATAGGATGAACAATTAGGTCATTTTCGTCCTCCCTAGGCTAATTTTTGTCCAATTAGGGTTTTTAACCAATCTTGTGCATCCAATAGGTATTTTTTTGTGTCATCGGATGAACATTTAGGTCATTTTCCTCCTTCCTAGGCTTATGCTTGTCCAATTAGGGTTTTTAACCAATCTTGTGCTTCCAATAGGTGTTTTTGTGTCATTGGATGAAAAATAACGTCATTTACGTCCTCCCTAGGCTAATTCTTGTCCAATTATGGTTTTTTAACTAATCTTGTCCATCCAATAGGTGTTTTGTGTCATTGGATGAACAATTAGGTCATTTTCGTCCTCCCTAGGCTAATTCTTGTCCAATTAGGGTTTTTAACCAATCTTGTGCATCCAATAGGTGTTTTTGTGTCATCGAATGAATATTTAGGTCATTTTAATCCTCCCTAGGCTTATGCTTGTCCAATTAGGGTTTCTAACCAATCTTGTGCATCCAATAGGTGTTTTTGTGTCATTGGATGAAAAATTACATCATTTACGTCCTCCCTAGGTTAATTCTTGTCCAATTAGGGTTTTTAACCATTCTTGTGCATCCAATAGGTGTTTTTGTGTCATTGGATGAATGTTTAGGTCATTTTCGTCCTCCCTACACTTAATCTTGTCCAATTAGGGTTTTTAACCAATCTTGTACATCCAATAGGTGTTTTGTGTCATTGGATGAACATTTAGGTCATTTTGTCCTCCGTAAACTTAATGTTGTCCAATTAGGGTTTCTAACCAATCTTGTGCATCCAATAGGTGTTTTTGTATCATTGGATGAACATTTAGGTCATTTTCGTCCTCCCTACACTTAATCTTGTCCAATTAGGGTTTCTAACCAATCTTGTGCATCCAATAGGTGTTTTTTGTGTCATTGGATGAATGATTAGGTCATTTTCGACCTCCCTAGGCTAATTCTTATCCAATTAGGGTTTTTAACCAATCTTGTGCATCCAATAGGTGTTTTTGTGTCATCGAATGAATATTTAAGTCATTTTCGTCCACCCTACACTTAATCTTGTCCAATTAGGGTTTTTAACCATTCTTGTGCATCCAATAGGTGTTTTTGTGTCATTGGATGAAAAATAACGTCATTTACGTCCTCCCTAGGCTAATTCTTGTCCAATTATGGTTTTTTAACTAATCTTGTGCATCCTAGGCTTATGACCTAAATTGGACAAGATTAAGTTTACGGAGGACAAAAATGACCTAAATGTTCATCCAATGACACAAAACACCTATTGGATGAATGTTTAGGTCATTTTCGTCCTCCCTACACTTAATCTTGTCCAATTAGGGTTTTTAACCATTCTTGTGCATCCAATAGGTGTTTTTGTGTCATTGAATGAAAAATAACGTCATTTACGTCCTCCCTAGGCTAATTCTTGTCCAATTATGGTTTTTTAACTAATCTTGTCCATCCAATAGGTGTTTTGTGTCATTGGATGAACAATTAGGTCATTTTCGTCCTCCCTAGGCTAATTCTTGTCCAATTAGGGTTTTTAACCAATCTTGTGCATCCAATAGGTGTTTTTGTGTCATCGAATGAATATTTAGGTCATTTTAATCCTCCCTAGGCTTATGCTTGTCCAATTAGGGTTTCTAACCAATCTTGTGCATCCAATAGGTGTTTTTGTGTCATTGGATGAAAAATTACATCATTTACGTCCTCCCTAGGCTAATTCTTGTCCAATTAGGGTTTTTTAACCAATCTTGTGCATCCAATAGGTGTTTTGTGTCATTGGATGAACAATTAGGTCATTTTCGTCCTCCCTAGGCTAATTCTTGTCCAATTAGGGTTATTAACCAATCTAGTGCATCCAATAGGTGTTTTGTGTCGTTGGATGAATATTTAGGTCATTTTCGTCCTCCGTACACTTAATCTTGTCCAATTAGGGTTTTTAACCATTCTTGTGCATCCAATAGGTGTTTTTGTGTCATTGGATGAATGTTTAGGTCATTTTCGTCCTCCCTACACTTAATCTTGTCCAATTAGGGTTTTTAACCAATCTTGTGCATCCAATAGGTGTTTTGTGTCATTGGATGAACATTTAGGTCATTTCTGTCCTTCCGTACACTTAATCTTGTCCAATTATGGTTTTTTACCTAATCTTGTGCATCCAATAGGTGTTTTGTGTCATTGGATGAACAATTAGGTCATTTTCGTCCTCCCTAGGCTAATTCTTGTCCAATTAGGGTTATTAACCAATCTAGTGCATCCAATAGGTGTTTTGTGTCGTTGGATGAATATTTAGGTCATTTTCGTCCTCCCTACACTTAATCTTGTCCAATTAGGGTTTTTAACCATTCTTGTGCATCCAATAGGTGTTTTTATGTCATTGGATGAATGTTTAGGTCATTTTCGTCCTCCCTACACTTAATCTTGTCCAATTAGGGTTTTTAACCAATCTTGTGCATCCAATAGGTGTTTTGTGTCATTGGATAAACATTTAGGTCATTTCTGTCCTTCCGTACACTTAATCTTGTCCAATTATGGTTTTTTACGTAATCTTGTGCATTCAATAGGTGTTTTGTGTCATTGGATGAACAATTAGGTCATTTTGGTCCTCCCTAGGCTAATTGTTGTCCAATTAGGGTTTTTAACCAATGTTGTGCGTCCAATAGGTGTTTTTGTGTCATCGAATGAATATTTAGGTCATTTTCATACTCCCTAGGCTTACGCTTGTCCAATTAGGGTTTCTAAACAATCTTGTGCATCCAATAGGTGTTTTTGTGTCATTGGATGAAAAATTACGTCATTTACGTCCTCCCTAGGTTAATTCTTGTCCAATTAGGGTTTTTTAACCAATCTTGTGCGTCCAATAGGTATTTTGTGTCATTGGATGAACAATTAGGTTATTTTCGTCCTCCCTAGGCTAATTCTTGTCCAATTAGGGTTTATAACCAATCTTGTGCATCCAATAGGTGTTTTTGTGTCATTGGATGAATGTTTAGGTCATTTTCGTCCTCCCTACACTTAATCTTGTCCAATTAGGGTTTTTAACCATTCTTGTGCATCCAATAGGTGTTTTTGTGTCATTGGATGAATGTTTAGGTCATTTTCGTCCTCCTTACACTTAATCTTGTCCAATTAGGGTTTTTAACCAATCTTGTACATCCAATAGGTGTTTTGTGTCATTGGATGAACATTTAGGTCATTTTTGTCCTCCGTAAACTTAATGTTGTCCAATTAGGGTTTCTAACCAATCTTGTGCATCCAATAGGTGTTTTTGTGTCATTGGATGAACATTTAGGTCATTTTCGTCTTCCCTACACTTAATCTTGTCCAATTAGGGTTTCGAACCAATCTTGTGCATCTAATAGGTGTTTTTTGTGTCATTGGATGAATGATTAGGTCATTTTCGACCTCCCTAGGCTAATTCTTATTCAATTAGGGTTTATAACCAATCTTGTGCATCCAATAGGTGTTTTTGTGTCATTGGATGAAAAATTACGTCATTTACGTCCTCCCTAGGTTAATTCTTGTCCAATTAGGGTTTTTTAACCAATCTTGTGCATCCAATAGGTGTTTTGTGTCATTGGATGAACAATTAGGTCATTTTCGTCCTCCCTAGGCTAATTCTTGTCCAATTAGGGTTATTAACCAATCTAGTGCATCCAATAGGTGTTTTGTGTCGTTGGATGAATATTTAGGTCATTTTCGTCCTCCCTACACTTAATCTTGTCCAAATAGGGTTTTTAACCATTCTTGTGCATCCAATAGGTGTTTTTGTGTCATTGGATGAATGTTTAGGTCATTTTCGTCCTCCCTACACTTAATCTTGTCCAATTAGGGTTTTTAACCAATCTTGTGCATCCAATAGGTGTTTTGTGTCATTGGATGAACATTTAGGTCATTTCTGTCCTTCCGTACACTTAATCTTGTCCAATTATGGTTTTTTACCTAATCTTGTGCATCCAATAGGTGTTTTGTGTCATTGGATGAACAATTAGGTCATTTTGGTCCTCCCTAGGCTAATTGTTGTCCAATTAGGGTTTTTAACCAATCTTGTGCGTCCAATAGGTGTTTTTGTGTCATCGAATGAATATTTAGGTCATTTTCATACTCCCTAGGCTTACGCTTGTCCAATTAGGGTTTCTAACCAATCTTGTGCATCCAATAGGTGTTTTTGTGTCATTGGATGAAAAATTACGTCATTTACGTCCTCCCTAGGCTAATTCTTGTCCAATTAGGGTTTTTTAACCAATCTTGTGCATCCAATAGGTGTTTTGTGTCATTGGATGAACAATTAGGTCATTTTCGTCCTCCCTAGGCTAATTCTTGTCCAATTAGGGTTTGTTACCAATCTTGTGCATCCAATAGGTGTTTTTGTGTCATTGGATGAATGTTTAGGTCATTTTCGTCCTCCCTACACTTAATCTTGTCCAATTAGGGTTTTTAACCATTCTTGTGCATCCAATAGGTGTTTTTGTGTCATTGGATGAATGTTTAGGTCATTTTCGTCCTCCATACACTTAATCTTGTCCAATTAGGGTTTTTAACCAATCTTGTACATCCAATAGGTGTTTTGTGTCATTGGATGAACACTTAGGTCATTTTTGTCCTCCGTAAACTTAATCTTGTCCAATTAGGGTTTCTAACCAATCTTGTGCATCCAATAGGTGTTTTTGTGTCATTGGATGAAAAATTACGTCATTTACGTCCTCCCTAGGCAAATTCTTGTCCAATTAGGGTTTTTTAACCAATCTTGTGCATCCAATAGGTGTTTTGTGTCATTGGATGAACAATTAGGTCATTTTCATCCTCCCTAGGCTAATTCTTGTCCAATTAGGGTTTGTAACCAATCTTGTGCATCCAATAGTTGTTTTTGTGTCATTGGATGAATGTTTAGGTCATTTTCGTCCTCCCTACACTTAATCTTGTCCAATTAGGGTTTTTAACCATTCTTGTGCATCCAATAGGTGTTTTTGTGTCATTGGATGAATGTTTAGGTCATTTTCGTCCTCCCTACACTTAATCTTGTCCAATTAGGGTTTTTAACCAATCTTGTACATCCAATAGGTGTTTTGTGTCATTGGATGAACATTTAGGTCATTTTTGTCCTCCGTAAACTTAATGTTGTCCAATTAGGGTTCTAACCAATCTTGTGCATCCAATAGGTGTTTTTGTGTCATTGGATGAACATTTAGGTCATTTTCGTCCTCCCTAGGCTAATTCTTGTCCAATTAGGGTTTGTAACCAATCTTGTGCATCCAATAGGTGTTTTTGTGTCATTGGATGAATGTTTAGGTCATTTTCGTCCTCCCTACACTTATTCTTGTCCAATTAGGGTTTTTAACCATTCTTGTGCATCCAATAGGTGTTTTTGTGTCATTGGATGAATGTTTAGGTCATTTTCGTCCTCCCTACACTTAATCTTGTCCAATTAGGGTTTTTAACCATTCTTGTGCATCCAATAGGTGTTTTTGTGTCATTGGATGAATGTTTAGGTCATTTTCGTCCTCCCTACACTTAATCTTGTCCAATTAGGGTTTTTAACCAATCTTGTGCATCCAATAGGTGTTTTGTGTCATTGGATGAACATTTAGGTCATTTCTGTCCTCCGAACACTTAATCTTGTCCAATTAGGGTTTTTAACAAATCTTGTGCATCCAATAGGTGTTTTTGTGTCATTGGATGAACATTTAGGTCATTTTCGTCCTCCCTACACTTAATCTTGTCCAATTAGGGTTTCTAACCAATCTTGTGCATCCAACAGGTGTTTTTGTGTCATTGGATGAACATTTAGGTCATTTTCGATCTCACTAGGCTAATTCTTGTCCAAGTAGGGTTTTTAACCAATCTTGTTCATCCAATAGGTGTTTTTGTGTCATCGGATGAACATTTAGGTAATTTTCATCCTTCCTAGGCTTATGCTTGCTCAATTAGGGTTTCTAACCAATCTTGTGCATCCAATAGGTGTTTTTGTGTCATTGGATGAAAAATTACGTCATTTACGTCCTCCCTAGGCTAATTCTTGTCCAATTAGGGTTTTTTAACCAATCTTGTGCATCCAATAGGTGTTTTGTGTCATTGGATGGACAATTAGGTCATTTTCGTCTTCCCTAGGCTAATTCTTGTCCAATTAGGGTTTTTAACCAATCTTGTGCATCCAATAGGTGTTTTTGTGTCATTGGATGAATGTTTATGTCATTTTCGTCCTCCCTACACTTATTCTTATCCAATTAGGGTTTTTAACCAATCTTGTGCATCCAATAGGTGTTTTTGTGTCATCGGATGAACATTTAGGTCATTTTCCTCCTTCCTAGGCTTATGCTTGTCCAATTAGGGTTTCTAACCAATCTTGTGCTTCCAATAGGTGTTTTTGTGTCATTGGATGAAAATTAACGTCATTTACGTCCTCCCTAGGCTAATTCTTGTCCAATTATGGTTTTTTAACTAATCTTGTGCATCCAGTAGGTGTTTTGTGTCATTGGATGAACAATTAGGTCACTTTCGTCCTCCCTAGGCTAATTCTTGTCCAATTAGGGTTTTTAACCAATCTTGTGCATCCAATAGGTGTTTTTGTGTCATCGAATGAATATTTAGGTCATTTTCGTCCTCCCTAGGCTTATGCTTTTCCAATTAGGGTTTCTAACCAATCTTGTGCATCCAATAGGTGTTTTTGTGTCATTGGATGAATGTTTATGTCATTTTCGTCCTCCCTACACTTATTCTTGTCCAATTAGGGTTTTTAACCAATCTTGTGCATCCAATAGGTGTTTTTGTGTCATTGGATGAACATTTAGGTCATTTTCCTCCTTCCTAGGCTTATGCTTGTCCAATTAGGGTTTCTAACCAATCTTGTGCTTCCAATAGGTGTTTTTGTGTCATTGGATGAAAAATAACGTCATTTACGTCCTCCCTAGGGTAATTCTTGTCCAATTAGGGTTTTTTAACCAATCTTGTGCATCCAATAGGTGTTTTGTGTCATAGGATGAACAATTAGATCATTTTCGTCCTCCCTAGGCTAATTTTTGTCGAATTAGGGTTTTTAACCAATCTTGTGCATCCAATAGGTATTTTTTTGTGTCATCGAATGAACATTTAGGTCATTTTCCTCCTTCCTAGGCTTATGCTTGTCCAATTAGGGTTTCTAACCAATCTTGTGCATCCAATAGGTGTTTTTGTGTCATTGGATGAAAAATAACGTCATTTACGTCCTCCCTAGGCTAATTCTTGTCCAATTATGGTTTTTTAACTAATCTTGTGCATCCAATAGGTGTTTTGTGTCATTGGATGAACAATTAGGTCATTTTCGTCCTCCCTAGGCTAATTCTTGTCCAATTAGGGTTTTTAACCAATCTTGTGCATCCAATAGGTGTTTTTGTGTCATTGGATGAATGTTTATGTCATTTTCGTCCTCCCTACACTTAATCTTGTCCAATTAGGGTTTTTAACCAATCTTGTGCATCCATTAGGTGTTTTTGTGTCATCGGATGAACATTTAGGTCATTTTGATCCTTCCTAGGCTTATGCTTGTCCAATTAGGGTTTCTAACCAATCTTGTGCAACCAATACGTGTTTTTGTGTCATTGGATGAAAAGTTACGTCATTTACGTCCTCCCTAGGCTAATTCTTGTCCAATTAGGGTTTTTTAACCAATCTTGTGCATCCAATAGGTGTTTTGTGTCATTGGATGAACAATTAGGTCATTTTCGTCCTCCCTAGGCTAATTCTTGTCCAATTAGGGTTTTTAACCAATCTTGTGCATCCAATAGGTGTTTTGTGTCAATGGATGAAAATTTAGGTCATTTTCGTTCTCCCTAGGCTTATTCTTGTCCAATTAGGGTTTTTAACCAATCTTGTGCATCCAATAGGTGTTTTTGTGTCATTGGATGAATATTTATGTCATTTTCGTACTCCCTACACTTAATCTTGTCCAATTAGGGTTTTTAACCAATCTTGTGCATCCAATAGGTGTTTTTGTGTCATTGGATGAATATTTAGGTCATTTTCGTCCTCCCTACACTTAATCTTGTCCAATTAGGGTTTCTAACCAATCTTGTGCATCCAATAGGTGTTTTTTGTGTCATTGGATGAATGTTTAGGTCATTTTCGTCCTCCCTACACTTAATCTTGTCCAATTAGGGTTTTTAACCATTCTTGTGCATCCAATAGGTGTTTTTGTGTCATTGGATGAATGTTTAGGTCATTTTCGTCCTCCCTACACTTAATCTTGTCCAATTCGGGTTTTTAACCAATCTTGTACATCCAATAGGTGTTTTGTGTCATTGGATGAACATTTAGGTCATCTTTGTCCTCCGTAAACTTAATGTTGTCCAATTAGGGTTTCTAACCAATCTTGTGCATCCAATAGGTGTTTTTGTGTCATTGGATGAAAAATTAGGTCATTTTCGTCCTCCCTAGGCTAATTCTTGTCCAATTAGGGTTTTTAACCAATCTTGTGCATCCAATAGGTGTTTTTGTGTCATTGGATGAATGTTTAGGTCATTTTCGTCCTCCCTACACTTAATCTTGTCCAATTAAGGTTTTTAAGCATTCTTGTGCATCCAATAGGTGTTTTTGTGTCATTGGATGAATGTTTAGGTCATTTTCGTCCTCCGTACACTTAATCTTGTCCAATTAGGGTTTTTAAGCATTCTTGTGCATCCAATAGGTGTTTTTGTGTCATTGGATGAATGTTTAGGTCATTTTCGTCCTCCGTACACTTAATCTTGTCCTATTAGGGTTTTTAACCAATCTTGTACATCCAATAGGTGTTTTGTGTCATTGGATGAACACTTAGGTCATTTTTGTCCTCCGTAAACTTAATCTTGTCCAATTAGGGTTTCTAACCAATCTTGTGCATCCAATAGGTGTTTTTGTGTCATTGGATGAAAAATTACGTCATTTACGTCCTCCCTAGGCAAATTCTTGTCCAATTAGGGTTTTTAACCAATCTTGTGCATCCAATTGGTGTTTTTGTGTCATTGGATGAATGTTTAGGTCATTTTCGTCCTCCCTACACTTAATCTTGTCCAATTAGGGTTTTTAACCATTCTTGTGCATCCAATAGGTGTTTTTGTGTCATTGGATGAATGTTTAGGTCATTTTCGTCCTCCCTACACTTAATCTTGTCCAATTAGGGTTTTTAACCAATCTTGTACATCCAATAGGTGTTTTGTGTCATTGGATGAACATTTAGGTCATTTTTGTCCTCCGTAAACTTAATGTTGTCCAATTAGGGTTCTAACCAATCTTGTGCATCCAATAGGTGTTTTTGTGTCATTGGATGAACATTTAGGTCATTTTCGTCCTCCCTAGGCTAATTCTTGTCCAATTAGGGTTTGTAACCAATCTTGTGCATCCAATAGGTGTTTTTGTGTCATTGGATGAATGTTTAGGTCATTTTCGTCCTCCCTACACTTATTCTTGTCCAATTAGGGTTTTTAACCATTCTTGTGCATCCAATAGGTGTTTTTGTGTCATTGGATGAATGTTTAGGTCATTTTCGTCCTCCCTACACTTAATCTTGTCCAATTAGGGTTTTTAACCATTCTTGTGCATCCAATAGGTGTTTTTGTGTCATTGGATGAATGTTTAGGTCATTTTCGTCCTCCCTACACTTAATCTTGTCCAATTAGGGTTTTTAACCAATCTTGTGCATCCAATAGGTGTTTTGTGTCATTGGATGAACATTTAGGTCATTTCTGTCCTCCGAACACTTAATCTTGTCCAATTAGGGTTTTTAACAAATCTTGTGCATCCAATAGGTGTTTTTGTGTCATTGGATGAACATTTAGGTCATTTTCGTCCTCCCTACACTTAATCTTGTCCAATTAGGGTTTCTAACCAATCTTGTGCATCCAACAGGTGTTTTTGTGTCATTGGATGAACATTTAGGTCATTTTCGATCTCACTAGGCTAATTCTTGTCCAAGTAGGGTTTTTAACCAATCTTGTTCATCCAATAGGTGTTTTTGTGTCATCGGATGAACATTTAGGTAATTTTCATCCTTCCTAGGCTTATGCTTGCTCAATTAGGGTTTCTAACCAATCTTGTGCATCCAATAGGTGTTTTTGTGTCATTGGATGAAAAATTACGTCATTTACGTCCTCCCTAGGCTAATTCTTGTCCAATTAGGGTTTTTTAACCAATCTTGTGCATCCAATAGGTGTTTTGTGTCATTGGATGGACAATTAGGTCATTTTCGTCTTCCCTAGGCTAATTCTTGTCCAATTAGGGTTTTTAACCAATCTTATGCATCCAATAGGTGTTTTTGTGTCATTGGATGAATGTTTATGTCATTTTCGTCCTCCCTACACTTATTCTTATCCAATTAGGGTTTTTAACCAATCTTGTGCATCCAATAGGTGTTTTTGTGTCATCGGATGAACATTTAGGTCATTTTCCTCCTTCCTAGGCTTATGCTTGTCCAATTAGGGTTTCTAACCAATCTTGTGCTTCCAATAGGTGTTTTTGTGTCATTGGATGAAAATTAACGTCATTTACGTCCTCCCTAGGCTAATTCTTGTCCAATTATGGTTTTTTAACTAATCTTGTGCATCCAGTAGGTGTTTTGTGTCATTGGATGAACAATTAGGTCACTTTCGTCCTCCCTAGGCTAATTCTTGTCCAATTAGGGTTTTTAACCAATCTTGTGCATCCAATAGGTGTTTTTGTGTCATCGAATGAATATTTAGGTCATTTTCGTCCTCCCTAGGCTTATGCTTTTCCAATTAGGGTTTCTAACCAATCTTGTGCATCCAATAGGTGTTTTTGTGTCATTGGATGAATGTTTATGTCATTTTCGTCCTCCCTACACTTATTCTTGTCCAATTAGGGTTTTTAACCAATCTTGTGCATCCAATAGGTGTTTTTGTGTCATTGGATGAACATTTAGGTCATTTTCCTCCTTCCTAGGCTTATGCTTGTCCAATTAGGGTTTCTAACCAATCTTGTGCTTCCAATAGGTGTTTTTGTGTCATTGGATGAAAAATAACGTCATTTACGTCCTCCCTAGGTTAATTCTTGTCCAATTAGGGTTTTTTAACCAATCTTGTGCATCCAATAGGTGTTTTGTGTCATTGGATGAACAATTAGGTCATTTTCGTCCTCCCTAGGCTAATTCTTGTCCAATTAGGGTTTGTAACCAATCTTGTGCATCCAATAGGTGTTTTTGTGTCATTGGATGAATGTTTAGGTCATTCTCGTCCTCCCTACACTTAATCTTGTCCAATTAGGGTTTTTAACCATTCTTGTGCATCCAATAGGTGTTTTTGTGTCATTGGATGAATGTTTAGGTCATTTTCGTCCTCCCTACACTTAATCTTGTCCAATTAGGGTTTTTAACCAATCTTGTACATCCAATAGGTGTTTTGTGTCATTGGATGAACATTTAGGTCATTTTTGTCCTCCGTAAACTTAATGTTGTCCAATTAGGGTTTTTAACCAATCTTGTGCATCCAATAGGTGTTTTTGTGTCATTGGATGAAAAATTACGTCAATTACGTCCTCCCTAGTCTAATTCTTGTCCAATTAGGGTTTTTTAACCAATCTTGTGCATCCAATAGGTGTTTTTGTGTCATTGGATGAATGTTTAGGTCATTTTCGTCCTCCCTACACTTAATCTTGTCCAATTAGGGTTTTTAACCATTCTTGTGCATCCAATAGGTGTTTTTGTGTCATTGGATGAATGTTTAGGTCATTTTCGTCCTCCCTACACTTAATCTTGTCCAATTAGGGTTTTTAACCAATCTTGTACATCCAATAGGTGTTTTGTGCCATTGGATGAACACTTAGGTCATTTTTGTCCTCCGTAAACTTAATCTTGTCCAATTAGGGTTTCTAACCAATCTTGTGCATCCGATAGGTGTTTTTGTGTCATCGGATGAAAATTTAGGTCATTTTCGTCCTCCCTACACTTAATCTTGTCCAATTAGGGTTTCTAACCAATCTTGTGCATCCAATAGGTGTTTTTGTGTCATTGGGTGAACGATTAGGTCATTTTCGACCTCACTAGGCTAATTCTTGTCCAATTAGGGATTTTAACCAATCTTGTGCATCCAATAGGTGTTTTTGTGTCATCGGATGAACATTTAGGTCATTTTCATCCTTCCTAGGCTTACGCTTGCCCAATTAGGATTTCTAACCAATCTTGTGCATCCCATAGGTGTTTTTGTGTCATTGGATGAAAAATTACGTCATTTACGTCCTCCCTAGGCTAATTTTTGTCCAATTAGGGTTTTTTAACCAATCTTGTGCATCCAATAGGTGTTTTGTGTCATAGGATGAACAATTAGATCATTTTCGTCCTCCCTAGGCTAATTTTTGTCCAATTAGGGTTTTTAACCAATCTTGTGCATCCAATAGGTATTTTTTTGTGTCATCGAATGAACATTTAGGTCATTTTCCTCCTTCCTAGGCTTATGCTTGTCCAATTAGGGTTTCTAACCAATCTTGTGCTTCCAATAGGTGTTTTTGTGTCATTGGATGAAAAATAACGTCATTTACGTCCTCCCTAGGCTAATTCTTGTCCAATTATGGTTTTTTAACTAATCTTGTGCATCCAATAGGTGTTTTGTGTCATTGGATGAACAATTAGGTCATTTTCGTCCTCCCTAGGCTAATTCTTGTCCAATTAGGGTTTTTAACCAATCTTGTGCATCCAATAGGTGTTTTTGTGTCATTGGATTAATGTTTATGTCATTTTCGTCCTCCCTACACTTAATCTTGTCCAATTAGGGTTTTTAACCAATCTTGTGCATCCATTAGGTGTTTTTGTGTCATCGGATGAACATTTAGGTCATTTTGATCCTTCCTAGGCTTATGCTTGTCCAATTAGGGTTTCTAACCAATCTTGTGCAACCAATACGTGTTTTTGTGTCATTGGATGAAAAGTTACGTCATTTACGTCCTCCCTAGGCTAATTCTTGTCCAATTAGGGTTTTTTAACCAATCTTGTGCATCCAATAGGTGTTTTGTGTCATTGGATGAACAATTAGGTCATTTTCGTCCTCCCTAGGCTAATTCTTGTCCAATTAGGGTTTTTAACCAATCTTGTGTATCCAATAGGTGTTTTTGTGTCATTGGATGAATGTTTAGGTCATTTTCGTCCTCCCTACACTTAATCTTGTCCAATTAAGGTTTTTAAGCATTCTTGTGCATCCAATAGGTGTTTTTGTGTCATTGGATGAATGTTTAGGTCATTTTCGTCCTCCCTACACTTAATCTTGTCCAATTAGGGTTTTTAACCATTCTTGTGCATCCAATAGGTGTTTTTGTGTCATTGGATGAATGTTTAGGTCATTTTCGTCCTCCCTACACTTAATCTTGTCCAATTAGGGTTTTTAACCAATCTTGTACATCCAATAGGTGTTTTGTGTCATTGGATGAACATTTAGGTCATTTTTGTCCTCCGTAAACTTAATGTTGTCCAATTAGGGTTTCTAACCAATCTTGTGCATCCAATAGGTGTTTTTGTGTCATTGGATGAAAAATTACGTCATTTACGTCCTCCCTAGGTTAATTCTTGTCCAATTAGGGTTTTTTAACCAATCTTGTGCATCCAATAGGTGTTTTGTGTCATTGGATGAACAATTAGGTCATTTTCGTCCTCCCTAGGCTAATTCTTATCCAATTAGGGTTTTTAACCAATCTTGTGCATCCAATAGGTGTTTTAGTGTCATCGAATGAATATTTAAGTCATTTTCATCCTCCCTAGGCTTATGCTTGTCCAATTAGGGTTTCTAACCCATCTTGTGCATCCAATAGGTGTTTTTGTGTCATTGGATGAAAAATTACGTCATTTACGTCCTCCCTAGGTTAATTCTTGTCCAATTAGGGTTTTTTAACCAATCTTGTGCATCCAATAGGTGCTTTGTGTCATTGGATGAACAATTAGGTCATTTTCGTCCTCCCTAGGCTAATTCTTGTCCAATTAGGGTTTTTAACCAATCTTGTGCATCCAATAGGTGTTTTTGTGTCATTGGATGAATGTTTAGGTCATTTTCGTCCTCCCTACACTTAATCTTGTCCAATTAAGGTTTTTAAGCATTCTTGTGCATCCAATAGGTGTTTTTGTGTCGTTGGATGAATGTTTAGGTTATTTTCGTCCTCCCTACACTTAATCTTGTCCAATTAGGGTTTTTAAGCATTCTTGTGCATCCAATAGGTGTTTTTGTGTCATTGGATGAATGTTTAGGTCATTTTCGTCCTCCATACACTTAATCTTGTCCAATTAGGGTTTTTAACCAATCTTGTACATCCAATAGGTGTTTTGTGTCATTGGATGAACACTTAGGTCATTTTTGTCCTCCGTAAACTTAATCTTGTCCAATTAGGGTTTCTAACCAATCTTGTGCATCCAATAGGTGTTTTTGTGTCATTGGATGAAAAATTACGTCATTTACGTCCTCCCTAGGCAAATTCTTGTCCAATTAGGGTTTTTTAACCAATCTTGTGCATCCAATAGGTGTTTTGTGTCATTGGATGAACAATTAGGTCATTTTCGTCCTCCCTAGGCTAATTCTTGTCCAATTAGGGTTTGTAACCAATCTGGTGCATCCAATAGGTGTTTTTGTGTCATTGGATGAATGTTTAGGTCATTTTCGTCCTCCCTACACTTAATCTTGTCCAATTAGGGTTTTTAACCATTCTTGTGCATCCAATAGGTGTTTTTGTGTCATTGGATGAATGTTTAGGTCATTTTCGTCCTCCCTACACTTAATCTTGTCCAATTAGGGTTTTTAACCAATCTTGTACATCCAATAGGTGTTTTGTGTCATTGGATGAACATTTAGGTCATTTTTGTCCTCCGTAAACTTAATGTTGTCCAATTAGGGTTCTAACCAATCTTGTGCATCCAATAGGTGTTTTTGTGTCATTGGATGAACATTTAGGTCATTTTCGTCCTCCATACACTTAATCTTGTCCAATTAGGGTTTCTAACCAATCTTGTTCATCCAATAGGTGTTTTTTGTGTCATTGGATGAATGATTAGGTCATTTTCGACCTCCCTAGGCTAATTCTTATCCAATTAGGGTTTTTAACCAATCTTGTGCATCCAATAGGTGTTTTTGTGTCATTGGATGAAAAATTACGTGAATTACGTCCTCCCTAGTCTAATTCTTGTCCAATTAGGGTTTTTTAACCAATCTTGTGCATCCAATAGGTGTTTTTGTGTCATTGGATGAATGTTTAGGTCATTTTCGTCCTCCCTACACTTAATCTTGTCCAATTAGGGTTTTTAACCATTCTTGTGCATCCAATAGGTGTTTTTGTGTCATTGGATGAATGTTTAGGTCATTTTCGTCCTCCCTACACTTAATCTTGTCCAATTAGGGTTTTTAACCAATCTTGTACATCCAATAGGTGTTTTGTGTCATTGGATGAACATTTAGGTCATTTTTGTCCTCCGTAAACTTAATGTTGTCCAATTAGGGTTCTAACCAATCTTGTGCATCCAATAGGTGTTTTTGTGTCATTGGATGAACATTTAGGTCATTTTCGTCCTCCCTAGGCTAATTCTTGTCCAATTAGGGTTTGTAACCAATCTTGTGCATCCAATAGGTGTTTTTGTGTCATTGGATGAATGTTTAGGTCATTTTCGTCCTCCCTACACTTATTCTTGTCCAATTAGGGTTTTTAACCATTCTTGTGCATCCAATAGGTGTTTTTGTGTCATTGGATGAATGTTTAGGTCATTTTCGTCCTCCCTACACTTAATCTTGTCCAATTAGGGTTTTTAACCATTCTTGTGCATCCAATAGGTGTTTTTGTGTCATTGGATGAATGTTTAGGTCATTTTCGTCCTCCCTACACTTAATCTTGTCCAATTAGGGTTTTTAACCAATCTTGTGCATCCAATAGGTGTTTTGTGTCATTGGATGAACATTTAGGTCATTTCTGTCCTCCGAACACTTAATCTTGTCCAATTAGGGTTTTTAACAAATCTTGTGCATCCAATAGGTGTTTTTGTGTCATTGGATGAACATTTAGGTCATTTTCGTCCTCCCTACACTTAATCTTGTCCAATTAGGGTTTCTAACCAATCTTGTGCATCCAATAGGTGTTTTTGTGTCATTGGATGAACATTTAGGTCATTTTCGATCTCACTAGGCTAATTCTTGTCCAAGTAGGGTTTTTAACCAATCTTGTTCATCCAATAGGTGTTTTTGTGTCATCGGATGAACATTTAGGTAATTTTCATCCTTCCTAGGCTGATGCTTGGTCAATTAGGGTTTCTAACCAATCTTGTGCATCCAATAGGTGTTTTTGTGTCATTGGATGAAAAATTACGTCATTTACGTCCTCCCTAGGCTAATTCTTGTCCAATTAGGGTTTTTTAACCAATCTTGTGCATCCAATAGGTGTTTTGTGTCATTGGATGGACAATTAGGTCATTTTCGTCTTCCCTAGGCTAATTCTTGTCCAATTAGGGTTTTTAACCAATCTTGTGCATCCAATAGGTGTTTTTGTGTCATTGGATGAATGTTTATGTCATTTTCGTCCTCCCTACACTTATTCTTATCCAATTGGGGTTTTTAACCAATCTTGTGCATCCAATAGGTGTTTTTGTGTCATCGGATGAACATTTAGGTCATTTTCCTCCTTCCTAGGCTTATGCTTGTCCAATTAGGGTTTCTAACCAATCTTGTGCTTCCAATAGGTGTTTTTGTGTCATTGGATGAAAATTAACGTCATTTACGTCCTCCCTAGGCTAATTCTTGTCCAATTATGGTTTTTTAACTAATCTTGTGCATCCAGTAGGTGTTTTGTGTCATTGGATGAACAATTAGGTCACTTTCGTCCTCCCTAGGCTAATTCTTGTCCAATTAGGGTTTTTAACCAATCTTGTGCATCCAATAGGTGTTTTTGTGTCATCGAATGAATATTTAGGTCATTTTCGTCCTCCCTAGGCTTATGCTTTTCCAATTAGGGTTTCTAACCAATCTTGTGCATCCAATAGGTGTTTTTGTGTCATTGGATGAATGTTTATGTCATTTTCGTCCTCCCTACACTTATTCTTGTCCAATTAGGGTTTTTAACCAATCTTGTGCATCCAATAGGTGTTTTTGTGTCATTGGATGAACATTTAGGTCATTTTCCTCCTTCCTAGGCTTATGCTTGTCCAATTAGGGTTTCTAACCAATCTTGTGCTTCCAATAGGTGTTTTTGTGTCATTGGATGAAAAATAACGTCATTTACGTCCTCCCTAGGCTAATTTTTGTCCAATTAGGGTTTTTAACCAATCTTGTGCATCCAATAGGTATTTTTTTGTGTCATCGAATGAACATTTAGGTCATTTTCCTCCTTCCTAGGCTTATGCTTGTCCAATTAGGGTTTCTAACCAATCTTGTGCATCCAATAGGTGTTTTTGTGTCATTGGATGAAAAATAACGTCATTTACGTCCTCCCTAGGCTAATTCTTGTCCAATTATGGTTTTTTAACTAATCTTGTGCATCCAATAGGTGTTTTGTGTCATTGGATGAACAATTAGGTCATTTTCGTCCTCCCTAGGCTAATTCTTGTCCAATTAGGGTTATTAACCAATCTAGTGCATCCAATAGGTGTTTTGTGTCGTTGGATGAATATTTAGGTCATTTTCGTCCTCCCTACACTTAATCTTGTCCAATTAGGGTTTTTAACCATTCTTGTGCATCCAATAGGTGTTTTTGTGTCATTGGATGAATGTTTAGGTCATTTTCGTCCTCCCTACACTTAATCTTGTCCAATTAAGGTTTTTAAGCATTCTTGTGCATCCAATAGGTGTTTTTGTGTCATTGGATGAATGTTTAGGTCATTTTCGTCCTCCCTACACTTAATCTTGTCCAATTAGGGTTTTTAACCAATCTTGTGCATCCAATAGGTGTTTTTGTGTCATCGGATGAACATTTAGGTCATTTTCATCCTTCCTAGGCTTATGCTTGTCCAATTAGGGTTTCTAACCAATCTTGTGCATCCAATAGGTGTTTTTGTGTCATTGGATGAAAAATAACGTTATTTACATCCTCCCTAGGCTAATTCTTGTCCAATTATGGTTTTTTAACTAATCTTGTGCATCCAATAGGTGTTTTGTGTCATTGGATGAACAATTAGGTCATTTTCGTCCTCCCTAGGCTAATTCTTGTCCAATTAGGGTTTTTAACCAATCTTGTGCATCCAATAGGTGTTTTTGTGTCATTGGATGAATGTTTATGTCATTTTCGTCCTCCCTACACTTATTCTTGTCCAATTAGGGTTTTTAACCAATCTTGTGCATCCATTAGGTGTTTTTGTGTCATCGGATGAACATTTAGGTCATTTTCATCCTTCCTAGGCTTATGCTTGCTCAATTATGGTTTGTAACCAATCTTGTGCATCCAATAGGTGTTTTTGTGTCATTGGATGAAAAATTACGTCATTTACGTCCTCCCTAGGCTAATTCTTGTCCAATTAGGGTTTTTTAACCAATCTTGTGCATCCAATAGGTGTTTTGTGTCATTGGATGAACAATTAGGTCATTTTCGTCCTCCCTAGGCTAATTCTTGTCCAATTAGGGTTTTTAACCAATCTTGTGTATCCAATAGGTGTTTTTGTGTCATTGGATGAATGTTTAGGTCATTTTCGTCCTCCCTACACTTAATCTTGTCCAATTAAGGTTTTTAAGCATTCTTGTGCATCCAATAGGTGTTTTTGTGTCATTGGATGAATGTTTAGGTCATTTTCGTCCTCCCTACACTTAATCTTGTCCAATTAGGGTTTTTAACCATTCTTGTGCATCCAATAGGTGTTTTTGTGTCATTGGATGAATGTTTAAGTCATTTTCATCCTCCCTACACTTAATCTTGTCCAATTAGGGTTTTTAACCAATCTTGTACATCCAATAGGTGTTTTGTGTCATTGGATGAACATTTAGGTCATTTTTGTCCTTCGTAAACTTAATGTTGTCCAATTAGGGTTTCTAACCAATCTTGTGCATCCAATAGGTGTTTTTGTGTCATTGGATGAACATTTAGGTTATTTTCGTCCTCCGTAAACTTAATCTTGTCCAATTAGGGTTTTTAACCATTCTTGTGCATCCAATAGGTTTTTTTGTGTCATTGGATGAATGTTTAGGTCATTTTCGTCCTCCCTACACTTAATCTTGTCCAATTAGGGTTTTTAACCATTCTTGTGCATCCAATAGGTGTTTTTGTGTCATTGGATGAATGTTTAGGTCATTTTCGTCCTCCCTACACTTAATCTTGTCCAATTAGGGTTTTTAACCAATCTTGTACATCCAATAGGTGTTTTGTGTCATTGGATGAACATTTAGGTCATTTTTGTCCTCTGTAAACTTAATGTTGTCCAATTAGGGTTTCTAACCAATCTTGTGCATCCAATAGGTGTTTTTGTGTCATTGGATGAAGATTTAGGTCATTTTCGTCCTCCCTACACTTAATCTTGTCCAATTAGGGTTTCTAACCAATCTTGTGCATCCAATAGGTGTTTTTTGTATCATTGGATGAATGATTAGGTCATTTTCGACCTCCCTAGGCTAATTCTTATCCAATTAGGGTTTTTAACCAATCTTGTGCATCCAATAGGTGTTTTTGTGTCATCGAATGAATATTTAAGTCATTTTCATCCTCGCTAGGCTTATGCTTGTCCAATTAGGGTTCCTAACCAATCTTGTGCATCCAATAGGTGTTTTTGTGTCATTGGGTGAAAAATTACGTCATTTACGTCCTCCCTAGGTTAATTCTTGTCCAATTAGGGTTTTTTAACCAATCTTGTGCATCCAATAGGTGTTTTGTGTCATTGGATGAACAATTAGGTCATTTTCGTCCTCCTTAGGCTAATTCTTGTCCAATTAGGGTTTGTAACCAATCTTGTGCATCCAATAGGTGTTTTTGTGTCATTGGATGAATGTTTAGGTCATTTTCGTCCTCCCTACACTTAATCTTGTCCAATTAGGGTTTTTAACCATTCTTGTGCATCCAATAGGTGTTTTTGTGTCATTGGATGAATGTTTAGGTCATTTTCGTCCTCCCTACACTTAATCTTGTCCAATTAGGGTTTTTAACCAATCTTGTGCATCCAATAGGTGTTTTGTGTCATTGGATGAACATTTAGGTCATTTCTGTCCTTCCGTACACTTAATCTTGTCCAATTATGGTTTTTTACCTAATCTTATGCATCCAATAGGTGTTTTGTGTCGTTGGATGAACAATTAGGTCATTTTGGTCCTCCCTAGGCTAATTGTTGTCCAATTATGGTTTTTAACCAATCTTGTGCGTTCAATAGGTATTTTTGTGTCATCGAATGAATATTTAGGTCATTTTCATACTCCCTAGGCTTACGCTTGTCCAATTAGGGTTTCTAACCAATCTTGTGCATCCAATAGGTGTTTTTGTGTCATTAAATGAAAAATTACGTCATTTACGTCCTCCCTAGGCTAATTCTTGTCCAATTAGGGTTTTTTAACCAATCTTGTGCATCCAATAGGTGTTTTGTGTCATTGGATGAACAATTAGGTCATTTCCGTCCTCCCTAGGCTAATTCTTGTCCAATTAGGGTTTGTTACAAATCTTGTGCATCCAATAGGTGTTTTTGTGTCATTGGATGAATGTTTAGGTCATTTTCGTCCTCCCTACACTTAATCTTGTCCAATTAGGGTTTTTAACCATTCTTGTGCATCCAATAGGTGTTTTTGTGTCATTGGATGAATGTTTAGGTCATTTTCGTCCTCCCTACACTTAATCTTGTCCAATTAGGGTTTTTAACCAATCTTGTACATCCAATAGGTGTTTTGTGTCATTGGATGAAAATTTAGGTCATTTTTGTCCTCCGTAAACTTAATGTTGTCCAATTAGGGTTTCTAACCAATCTTGTGCATCCAATAGGTGTTTTTGTGTCATTGGATGAAGATTTAGGTCATTTTCGTCCTCCCTACACTTAATCTTGTCCAATTAGGGTTTCTAACCAATCTTGTGCATCCAATAGGTGTTTTTTGTGTCATTGGATGAATGATTAGGTCATTTTCGACATCCCTAGGCTAATTCTTATCCAATTAGGGTTTTTAACCAATCTTGTGCATCCAATAGGTGTTTTTGTGTCATCGAATGAATATTTAAGTCATTTTCATCCTCCCTAGGCTTATGCTTGTCCAATTAGGGTTTGTAACCAATCTTGTGGATCCAATAGGTGTTTTTGTGTCATTGGATGAAAGATTACGTCATTTACGTCCTCCCTAGGTTAATTCTTGTCCAATTAGGGTTTTCTAACCAATCTTGTGCATCCAATAGGTGTTTTGTGTCATTGGATGAACAATTAGGTCATTTTCGTCCTCCCTAGGCTAATTCTTGTCCAATTAGGGTTTTTAACCATTCTTGTGCATCCAATAGGTGTTTTTGTGTCATTGGATGAATGTTTAGGTCATTTTCGTCCTCCCTACACTTAATCTTGTCCAATTAGGGTTTTTAACCATTCTTGTGCATCCAATAGGTGTTTTTGTGTCATTGGATGAATGTTTAGGTCATTTTCGTCCTCCCTACACTTAATCTTGTCCAATTAGGGTTTTTAACCAATCTTGTGCATCCAATAGGTGTTTTTGTGTCATCGAATGAATATTTAGGTCATTTTCATCCTCCCTAGGCTTATGCTTTTCCAATTAGGGTTTCTAACCAATCTTGTGCAACCAATAGGTGTTTTTGTGTCATTGGATGAAAAATTACGTCATTTACGTCCTCCCTAGGCTAATTCTTGTCCAATTAGGGTTTTTTAACCAATCTTGTGCATCCAATAGGTGTTTTGTGTCATTGGATGAATATTTAGGTCATTTTCGTCCTCCCTACACTTAATCTTGTCCAATTAGGGTTTTTAACCAATCTTGTGCATCCAATAGGTGTTTTTGTGTCATTGGATGAATGTTTAGGTCATTTTCGTCCTCCCTACACTTAATCTGGTCCAATTAGGGTTTTTAACCAATCTTGTGCATCCAATAGGTGTTTTGTGTCATTGGATGAAAATTTAGGTCATTTCTGTCCTCCGTACACTTAATCCTGTCCAATTAGGGTTTTTAACAAATCTTGTGCATCCAATAGGTGTTTTTGTGTCATTGGATGAACATTTAGGTCATTTTCGTCCTCCCTACACTTAATCTTGTCCAATTAGGGTTTCTAACCAATCTTGTGCATTTAATAGGTGTTTTTGTGTCATTGGATGAACGATTAGGTCATTTTCGATCTCACTAGGCTAATTCTTGTCCAATTAGGGTTTTTAACCAATCTTGTGCATCCAATAGGTGTTTTTGTGTCATCGGATGAACATTTAGGTCATTTTCATCCTTCCTAGGCTTATGCTTGCTCAATTATGGTTTGTAACCAATCTTGTGCATCCAATAGGTGTTTTTGTGTCATTGGATGAAAAATTACGTCATTTACGTCCTCCCTAGGCTAATTCTTGTCCAATTAGGGTTTTTTAACCAATCTTGTGCATCCAATAGGTGTTTTGTGTCATTGGATGAACAATTAGGTCATTTTCGTCCTCCCTAGGCTAATTCTTGTCCAATTAGGGTTTTTAACCAATCTTGTGCATCCAATAGGTGTTTTTGTGTCATTGGATGAATGTTTATGTCATTTTCGTCATCCCTACACTTATTCTTGTCCAATTAGGGTTTTTAACCAATCTTGTGCATCCATTAGGTGTTTTTGTGTCATCGGATGAACATTTAGGTCATTTTCATCCTTCCTAGGCTTATGCTTGTCCAATTAGGGTTTCTAACCAATCTTGTGCATCCAATAGGTGTTTTTGTGTCATTGGATGAAAAATAACGTTATTTACATCCTCCCTAGGCTAATTCTTGTCCAATTATGGTTTTTTAACTAATCTTGTGCATCCAATAGGTGTTTTGTGTCATTGGATGAACAATTAGGTCATTTTCGTCCTCCCTAGGCTAATTCTTGTCCAATTAGGGTTTTTAACCAATCTTGTGCATCCAATAGGTGTTTTTGTGTCATTGGATGAATGTTTATGTCATTTTCGTCCTCCCTACACTTATTCTTGTCCAATTAGGGTTTTTAACCAATCTTGTGCATCCATTAGGTGTTTTTGTGTCATCGGATGAACATTTAGGTCATTTTCATCCTTCCTAGGCTTATGCTTGCTCAATTATGGTTTGTAACCAATCTTGTGCATCCAATAGGTGTTTTTGTGTCATTGGATGAAAAATTACGTCATTTACGTCCTCCCTAGGCTAATTCTTGTCCAATTAGGGTTTTTTAACCAATCTTGTGCATCCAATAGGTGTTTTGTGTCATTGGATGAACAATTAGGTCATTTTCGTCCTCCCTAGGCTAATTCTTGTCCAATTAGGGTTTTTAACCAATCTAGAGCATCCAATAGGTGTTTTGTGTTATTGGATGAATATTTAGGTCATTTTCGTCGTCCCTACACTTAATCTTGTCCAATTAGGGTTTTTAACCATTCTTGTGCATCCAATAGGTGTTTTTGTGTCATTGGATGAATGTTTAGGTCATTTTCGTCCTCCCTACACTTAATCTTGTCCAATTAGGGTTTTTAACCAATCTTGTGCATCCAATAGGTGTTTTGTGTCATTGGATGAACATTTAGGTCATTTCTGTCCTCCGAACACTTAATCTTGTCCAATTATGGTTTTTTAACTAATCTTGTGCATCCAATAGGTGTTTTGTGTCATTGGATGAACAATTAGGTCATTTTCATCCTCCCTAGACTAATTCTTGTCCTATTAGGGTTTTTTAACCAATCTTGTGCATCCAATAGGTGTTTTTGTGTCATTGGATGAACATTTAGGTCATTTTCGATCTCACTAGGCTAATTCTTGTCCAAGTAGGGTTTTTAACCAATCTTGTTCATCCAATAGGTGTTTTTGTGTCATCGGATGAACATTTAGGTCATTTTCATCCTTCCTAGGCTTATGCTTGCTCAATTAGGGTTTCTAACCAATCTTGTGCATCCAATAGGTGTTTTTGTGTCATTGGATGAAAAATTACGTCATTTACGTCCTCCCTAGGCTAATTCTTGTCCAATTAGGGTTTTTTAACCAATCTTGTGCATCCAATAGGTGTTTTATGTCATTGGATGAACAATTAGGCCTTTTTCGTCATCCCTAAGCTAATTTTTGTCCAATTAGGGTTTTTAACCAATCTTGTGCATCCAATAGGTGTTTTTGTGTCATTGGATGAATGTTTATGTCATTTTCGTCCTCCCTACACTTATTCTTGTCCAATTAGGGTTTCTAACCAATCTTGTGCATCCAATAGGTGTTTTTGTGTCATCGGATGAACATTTAGGTCATTTTCCTCCTTCCTAGGCTTATGCTTGTCCAATTAGGGTTTCTAACCAATCTTGTGCTTCCAATAGGTGTTTTTGTGTCATTGGATGAAAAATAACGTCATTTACGTCCTCCCTAGGCTAATTCTTGTCCAATTATGGTTTTTTAACTAATCTTGTGCATCCAATAGGTGTTTTGTGTCATTGGATGAACAATTAGGTCATTTTGGTCCTCCCTAGGCTAATTTTTGTCCAATTAGGGTTTTTAACCAATCTTGTGCGTCCAATAGGTGTTTTTGTGTCATCGAATGAATATTTAGGTCATTTTCATCCTCCCTAGGCTTATGATTGTCCAATTAGGGTTTCTAACCAATCTTGTGCATCCAATAGGTGTTTTTGTGTCATTGGATGAATGTTTATGTCATTTTCGTCCTCCCTACACTTATTCTTGTCCAATTAGGGTTTTTAACCAATCTTGTGCATCCAATAGGTGTTTTTGTGTCGTTGGATGAACATTTAGGTCATTTTCATCCTTCCTAGGCTTATGCTTGCTCAATTAGGGTTTCTAACCAATCTTGTGCATCCAATAGGTGTTTTTGTGTCATTGGATGAAAAATTACGTCATTTACGTCTTCCCTAGGCTAATTCTTGTCCAATTAGGATTTTTTAACCAATCTTGTGCATCCAATAGGTGTTTTTGTGTCATTGGATGAAAAATTACGTCATTTACGTCCTCCCTAGGGTAATTCTTGTCCAATTCGGGTTTTTTAACCAATCTTGTGCATCCAATAGGTGTTTTGTGTCATTGGATGAATGTTTATGTCATTTTCGTCCTCCCTACACTTATTCTTGTCCAATTAGGGTTTTTAACCAATCTTGTGCATCCAATAGGTCTTTTTGTGTCATCGAATGAACATTTAGGTCATTTTCATCCTCCCTAGACTTATGCTTTTCCAATTAGGGTTTCTAACGAATCTTGTGCATCCAATAGGTGTTTTTGTGTCATTGGATTAAAAATTACGTCATTTACGTCTTCCCTAGGCTAATTCTTGTCCAATTAGGGTTTTTTAACCAATCTTGTGTCATTGGATGAACATTTAGGTCATTTTCGTCCTCCCTACACTTAATCTTGTCCAATTAGGGTTTCTAACCAATCTTGTGCATCCAATAGGTGTTTTTGTGTCATTGGATGAACGATTAGGTCATTTTCGATCTCACTAGGCTAATTCTTGTCCAATTAGGGTTTTTAACCAATCTTGTGCATCCAATAGGTGTTTTTGTGTCATCGGATGAACATTTAGGTCATTTTCATCCTTCCTAGGCTTATGCTTGCTCATTAGGGTTTCTAACCAATCTTGTGCATCCAATAGGTGTTTTTGTGTCATTGGATGAAAAATAACGTCATTTACGTCCTCCCTAGGCTAATTCTTGTCCAATTATGGTTTTTTAACTAATCTTGTGCATCCAATAGGTGTTTTGTGTCATTGGATGAACAATTAGGTCATTTTCGTCCTCCCTAGGCTATTCTTGTCCAATTAGGGTTTTTAACCAATCTTGTGCATCCAATAGGTGTTTTTGTGTCATCGAATGAATATTTAGGTCATTTTCATCCTCCCTAGGCTTATGCTTTTCCAATTAGGGTTTCTAACCAATCTTGTGCATCCAATAGGTGTTTTTGTGTCATTGGATGAAAAATTACGTCATTTACGTCCTCCCTAGGCTAATTCTTGTCCAATTAGGGTTTTTTAACCAATCTTGTGCATCGAATAGGTGTTTTGTGTCATTGGATGAATAATTAGGTCATTTTCGTCCTCCCTACACTTAATCTTGTCCAATTAGGGTTTTTAACCATTCTTGTGCATCCAATAGGTGTTTTTGTGTCATTGGATGAATGTTTAGGTCATTTTCGTCCTCCCTACACTTAATCTTGTCCAATTAAGGTTTTTAAGCATTCTTGTGCATCCAATAGGTGTTTTTGTGTCATTGGATGAATGTTTAGGTCATTTTCGTCCTCCCTACACTTAATCTTGTCCAATTAGGGTTTTTAACCATTCTTGTGCATCCAATAGGTGTTTTTGTGTCATTGGATGAATGTTTAGGTCATTTTCGTCCTCCCTACACTTAATCTTGTCCAATTAGGGTTTTTAACCAATCTTGTACATCCAATAGGTGTTTTGTGTCATTGGATGAACATTTAGGTCATTTTTGTCCTCCGTAAACTTAATGTTGTCCAATTAGGGTTTCTAACCAATCTTGTGCATCCAATAGGTGTTTTTGTGTCATTGGATGAAAAATTACGTCATTTACGTCCTCCCTAGGTTAATTCTTGTCCAATTAGGGTTTTTTAACCAATCTTGTGCATCCAATAGGTGTTTTGTGTCATTGGATGAACAATTAGGTCATTTTCGTCCTCCCTAGGCTAATTCTTATCCAATTAGGGTTTTTAACCAATCTTGTGCATCCAATAGGTGTTTTAGTGTCATCGAATGAATATTTAAGTCATTTTCATCCTCCCTAGGCTTATGCTTGTCCAATTAGGGTTTCTAACCCATCTTGTGCATCCAATAGGTGTTTTTGTGTCATTGGATGAAAAATTACGTCATTTACGTCCTCCCTAGGTTAATTCTTGTCCAATTAGGGTTTTTTAACCAATCTTGTGCATCCAATAGGTGTTTTGTGTCATTGGATGAACAATTAGGTCATTTTCGTCCTCCCTAGGCTAATTCTTGTCCAATTAGGGTTTGTAACCAATCTTGTGCATCCAATAGGTGTTTTTGTGTCATTGGATGAATGTTTAGGTCATTTTCGTCCTCCCTACACTTATTCTTGTCCAATTAGGGTTTTTAACCATTCTTGTGCATCCAATAGGTGTTTTTGTGTCATTGGATGAATGTTTAGGTCATTTTCGTCCTCCCTACACTTAATCTTGTCCAATTAGGGTTTTTAACCAATCTTGTGCATCCAATAGGTGTTTTGTGTCATTGGATGAAAATTTAGGTCATTTCTGTCCTCCGTACACTTAATCTTGTCCAATTAGGGTTTTTAACAAATCTTGTGCATCCAATAGGTGTTTTTGTGTCATTGGATGAACATTTAGGTCATTTTCGTTCTCCCTACACTTAATCTTGTCCAATTAGGGTTTCTAACCAATCTTGTGCATCCAATAGGTGTTGTTGTGTCATTGGATGAACGATTAGGTCATTTTCGATCTCACTAGGCTAATTCTTGTCCAATTAGGGTTTTTAACCAATCTTGTGCATCCAATAGGTGTTTTTGTGTCATCGGATGAACATTTAGGTCATTTTCATCCTTCCTAGGCTTATGCTTGCTCAATTATGGTTTGTAACCAATCTTGTGCATCCAATAGGTGTTTTTGTGTCATTGGATGAAAAATTACGTCATTTACGTCCTCCCTAGGCTAATTCTTGTCCAATTAGGGTTTTTTAACCAATCTTGTGCATCCAATAGGTGTTTTGTGTCATTGGATGAACAATTAGGTCATTTTCGTCCTCCCTAGGCTAATTCTTGTCCAATTAGGGTTTGTAACCAATCTTGTGCATCCAATAGGTGTTTTTGTGTCATTGGATGAATGTTTAGGTCATTTTCGTCGTCCCTACACTTAATCTTGTCCAATTAGGGTTTTTAACCATTCTTGTGCATCCAATAGGTGTTTTTGTGTCATTGGATGAATGTTTAGGTCATTTTCGTCCTCCCTACACTTAATCTTGTCCAATTAGGGTTTTTAACCAATCTTGTGCATCCAATAGGTGTTTTGTGTCATTGGATGAACATTTAGGTCATTTCTGTCCTCCGAACACTTAATCTTGTCCAATTAGGGTTTTTAACAAATCTTGTGCATCCAATAGGTGTTTTTGTGTCATTGGATGAACATTTAGGTCATTTTCGTCCTCCCTACACTTAATCTTGTCCAATTAGGGTTTCTAACCAATCTTGTGCATCCAACAGGTGTTTTTGTGTCATTGGATGAACATTTAGGTCATTTTCGATCTCACTAGGCTAATTCTTGTCCAAGTAGGGTTTTTAACCAATCTTGTTCATCCAATAGGTGTTTTTGTGTCATCGGATGAACATTTAGGTAATTTTCATCCTTCCTAGGCTTATGCTTGCTCAATTAGGGTTTCTAACCAATCTTGTGCATCCAATAGGTGTTTTTGTGTCATTGGATGAAAAATTACGTCATTTACGTCCTCCCTAGGCTAATTCTTGTCCAATTAGGGTTTTTTAACCAATCTTGTGCATCCAATAGGTGTTTTGTGTCATTGGATGGACAATTAGGTCATTTTCGTCTTCCCTAGGCTAATTCTTGTCCAATTAGGGTTTTTAACCAATCTTGTGCATCCAATAGGTGTTTTTGTGTCATTGGATGAATGTTTATGTCATTTTCGTCCTCCCTACACTTATTCTTATCCAATTAGGGTTTTTAACCAATCTTGTGCATCCAATAGGTGTTTTTGTGTCATCGGATGAACATTTAGGTCATTTTCCTCCTTCCTAGGCTTATGCTTGTCCAATTAGGGTTTCTAACCAATCTTGTGCTTCCAATAGGTGTTTTTGTGTCATTGGATGAAAATTAACGTCATTTACGTCCTCCCTAGGCTAATTCTTGTCCAATTATGGTTTTTTAACTAATCTTGTGCATCCAGTAGGTGTTTTGTGTCATTGGATGAACAATTAGGTCACTTTCGTCCTCCCTAGGCTAATTCTTGTCCAATTAGGGTTTTTAACCAATCTTGTGCATCCAATAGGTGTTTTTGTGTCATTGGATGAATGTTTATGTCATTTTCGTCCTCCCTACACTTATTCTTATCCAATTAGGGTTTTTAACCAATCTTGTGCATCCAATAGGTGTTTTTGTGTCATCGGATGAACATTTAGGTCATTTTCCTCCTTCCTAGGCTTATGCTTGTCCAATTAGGGTTTCTAACCAATCTTGTGCTTCCAATAGGTGTTTTTGTGTCATTGGATGAAAAATAACGTCATTTACGTCCTCCCTAGGCTAATTCTTGTCCAATTATGGTTTTTTAACTAATCTTGTGCATCCAGTAGGTGGTTTGTGTCATTGGATGAACAATTAGGTCACTTTCGTCCTCCCTAGGCTAATTCTTGTCCAATTAGGGTTTTTAACCAATCTTGTGCATCCAATAGGTGTTTTTGTGTCATCGAATGAATATTTAGGTCATTTTCATCCTCCCTAGGCTTATGCTTTTCCAATTAGGGTTTCTAACCAATCTTGTGCATCCAATAGGTGTTTTTGTGTCATTGGATGAATGTTTATGTCATTTTCGTCCTCCCTACACTTATTCTTGTCCAATTAGGGTTTTTAACCAATCTTGTGCATCCAATAGGTGTTTTTGTGTCATTGGATGAACATTTAGGTCATTTTCCTCCTTCCTAGGCTTATGCTTGTCCAATTAGGGTTTCTAACCAATCTTGTGCTTCCAATAGGTGTTTTTGTGTCATTGGATAAAAAATAACGTCATTTACGTCCTCCCTAGGGTAATTCTTGTCCAATTATGGTTTTTTAACTAATCTTGTGCATCCAATAGGTGTTTTGTGTCATTGGATGAACAATTAGGTCATTTTCGTCCTCCCTAGGCTAATTCTTGTCCAATTAGGGTTTTTAACCAATCTTGTGCATCCAATAGGTGTTTTTGTGTCATCGAATGAATATTTAGGTCATTTTCATCCTCCCTAGGCTTATGCTTGTCCAATTAGGGTTTCTAACCAATCTTGTGCATCCAATAGGTGTTTTTGTGTCATTGGATGAAAAATTACGTCATTTACGTCCTCCCTAGGCTAATTCTTGTCCAATTAGGGTTTTTTAACCAATCTTGTGCATCCAATAGATGTTTTGTGTCATTGGATTAACAATTAGGTCATTTTCGTCCTCCCTAGGCTAATTCTTGTCCAATTAGGGTTTTTAACCAATCTAGTGCATCCAATAGGTGTTTTGTGTCATTGGATGAACATTTAGGTCATTTCTGTCCTCCGTACACTTAATCTTGTCCAATTAGGGTTTTTAACAAATCTTGTGCATCCAATAGGTGTTTTTGTGTCATTGGATGAACATTTAGGTCATTTTCGTCCTCCCTACACTTAATCTTGTCCGATTAGGGTTTCTAACGAATCTTGTGCATCCAATAGGTGTTTTTTGTGTCATTGGATTAATGATTAGGTCATTTTCGACCTCCCTAGGCTAATTCTTGTCCAATTAGGGTTTTTAACCAATCTTGTGCATCCAATAGGTGTTTTTGTGTCATCGGATGAACATTTAGTTCATTTTCATCCTTCCCAGGCTTATGCTTGTCCAATTAGGGTTTCTAACCAATCTTGTGCATCCAATAGGTGTTTTTGTGTCATTGGATGAAAAATTACGTCATTTACGTCCTCCCTAGGCTAATTCTTGTCCAATTAGGGTTTTTTAACCAATCTTGTGCATCCAATAGGCGTTTTTGTGTCATTGGATGAACATTTTTGTCATTTTCGTCCTCCCTACACTTAATCTTGTCCAATTAGGGTTTCTAACCAATCTTGTGCATCCAATAGGTATTTTTGTGTCATTGGATGAACAATTAGGTCATTTTCGACCTCACTAGGCTAATTCTTGTCCAATTAGGGTTTTTAACCAAACTTGTGCATCCAATAGGTGTTTTTGTGTCATCGGATGAACATTTAGGTCATTTTCATCCTTCCTAGGCTTATGGTTGCCCAATTAGGGTTTCTAACCAATCTTGTGCATCCAATAGGTGTTTTTGTGTCATTGGATGAAAAATTACGTCATTTACGTCCTCCCTAGGCTAATTCTTGTCCAATTAGGGTTTTTTAACCAATCTTGTGCATCCAATAGGTGTTTTGTGTCATAGGATGAACAATTAGGTCATTTTCGTCCTCCCTAGGCTAATTTTTGTCCAATTAGGGTTTTTAACCAATCTTGTGCATCCAATAGGTATTTTTTTCTGTCATCGGATGAACATTTAGGTCATTTTCCTCCTTCCTAGGCTTATGCTTGTCCAATTAGGGTTTCTAACCAATCTTGTGCTTCCAATAGGTGTTTTTGTGTCATTGGATGAAAAATAACGTCATTTACGTCCTCCCTAGGCTAATTCTTGTCCAATTATGGTTTTTTAACTAATCTTGTGCATCCAATAGGTGTTTTGTGTCATTGGATGAACAATTAGGTCATTTTCGTCCTCCCTAGGCTTATTCTTGTCCAATTAGGGTTTTTAACCAATCTTGTGCATCCAATAGGTGTTTTTGTGTCATTGGATGAATGTTTATGTCATTTTCGTCCTCCCTACACTTATTCTTGTCCAATTAGGGTTTTTAACCAATCTTGTGCGTCCAATAGGTGTTTTTGTGTCATCGAATGAATATTTAGGTCATTTTCATCCTCCCTAGGCTTATGCTTGTCCAATTAGGGTTTCTAACCAATCTTGTGCATCCAATAGGTGTTTTTGTGTCATTGGATGAAAAATTACGTCATTTACGTCCTCCCTAGGCTAATTCTTGTCCAATTAGGGTTTTTTAACCAATCTTGTGCATCCAATAGGTGTTTTGTGTCATTGGATGAACAATTAGGTCATTTTCGTCCTCCCTAGGCTAATTCTTGTCCAATTAGGGTTTTTAACAAATCTTGTGCATCCAATAGGTGTTTTGTGTCATTGGATGAACATTTAGGTCATTTTCGTCCTCCCTAAACTTAATCTTGTCCAACTAGGGTTTCTAACCAATCATGTGCATCCAATAGGTTTTTTTGTGTCATTGGATGCACAATTAGGTCATTTTCGTCCTCCCTAGGCTAATTCTTGTCCAATTAGGGTTTTTAACCAATCTTGTGCATCCAATAGGTGTTTTGTGTCATTGGATGAACATTTAGGTCATTTTCGTCCTCCCTACACTTAATCTTGTCCAATTAGGGTTTTTAACCAATCTTGTGCATCCAATTGTTGTTTTTGTGTCATTAGATGAACATTTAGCTCATTTTCGTTCTCCCTAAACTTAATCTTGTCCAATTAGGGTTTCTGACCAATCTTGTGCATCCAATAGGTGTTTTTGTGTCATTGGATGAACAATTAGGTCATTTTCGTCCTCCCTAGGCTAATTCTTGTCCAATTAGGGTTTTTAACCAATCTTGTGCATCCAATAGGTGTTTTGTGTCATTGGATGAACAATTAGGTCATTTTCGTCCTCCCTAGGCTAATTCTTATCCAATTAGGGTTTTTAACCAATCTTGTGCATCCAATAGGTGTTTTTGTGTCATCGAATGAATATTTAAGTCATTTTCATCCTCCCTAGGCTTATGCTTGTCCAATTAGGGTTTCTAACCAATCTTGTGCATCCAATAGGTGTTTTTGTGTCATTGGATGAAAAATTACGTCATTTACGTCCTCCCTAGGCTAATTCTTGTCCAATTAGGGTTTTTTAACCAATCTTGTGCATCCAATAGGTGTTTTGTGTCATTGGATGAACAATTAGGTCATTTTCGTCCTCCCTAGGCTAATTCTTGTCCAATTAGGGTTTTTAACCAAACTTGTGCATCCAATAGGTGTTTTTGTGTCATTGGATGAATGTTTATGTCATTTTCGTCCTCCCTACACTTATTCTTGTCCAATTAGGGTTTTTAACCAATCTTGTGCATCCAATAGGTGTTTTTGTGTCATCGAATGAATATTTAGGTCATTTTCATCCTCCCTAGGCTTATGCTTTTCCAATTAGGGTTTCTAACCAATCTTGTGCATCCAATAGGTGTTTTTGTGTCATTGGATGAATGTTTATGTCATTTTCGTCCTCCCTACACTTATTCTTGTCCAATTAGGGTTTTTAACCAATCTTGTGCATCCAATAGGTGTTTTTGTGTCATCGGTTGAACATTTAGGTCATTTTCATCCTTCCTAGGCTTATGCTTGTCCAATTAGGGTTTCTAACCAATCTTGTGCATCCAATAGGTGTTTTTGTGTCATTGGATTAAAAATAACGTCATTTACGTCCTCCCTAGGCTAATTCTTGTCCAATTATGGTTTTTTAACTAATCTTGTGCATCCAATAGGTGTTTTGTGTCATTGGATGAACAATTAGGTCATTTTCGTCCTCCCTAGGCTAATTCTTGTCCAATTAGGGTTTTTAACCAATCTTGTGCATCCAATAGGTGTTTTTGTGTCATTGGATGAATGTTTATGTCATTTTCGTCCCCCCTACAATTATTCTTGTCCAATTAGGGTTTTTAACCAATCTTGTGCGTCCAATAGGTGTTTTTGTGTCATCGAATGAATATTTAGGTCATTTTCATCCTCCCTAGGCTTATGCTTGTCCAATTAGGGTTTCTAACCAATCTTGTGCATCCAATAGGTGTTTTTGTGTCATTGGATGAAAAATTACGTCATTTACGTCCTCCCTAGGCTAAATCTTGTCCAATTAGGGTTTTTTAACCAATCTTGTGCATCCAATAGGTGTTTTGTGTCATTGGATGAACAATTAGGTCATTTTCGTCCTCCCTAGGCTAATTCTTGTCCAATTAGGGTTATTAACCAATCTAGTGCATCCAATAGGTGTTTTGTGTCATTGGATGAATATTTAGGTCATTTTCGTCCTCCCTACACTTAATCTTGTCCAATTAGGGTTTTTAACCATTCTTGTGCATCCAATAGGTGTTTTTGTGTCATTGGATGAATGTTTAGGTCATTTTCGTCCTCCCTACACTTAATCTTGCCCAATTAGGGTTTTTAACCAATCTTGTGCATCCAATAGGTGTTTTGTGTCATTGGATGAACATTTAGGTCATTTCTGTCCTCCGTACACTTATTCTTGTCCAATTAGGGTTGTTAACCAATCTTGTGCATCCAATAGGTGTTTTTGTGTCATTGGATGAATGTTTATGTCATTTTCGTCCTCCCTACACTTAATCTTGTCCAATTAAGGTTTCTAACCAATCTTGTGCATCCAATAGGTGTTTTTGTGTCATTGGATGAAAAATTACGTCATTTACGTCCTCCCTAGGCTAATTCTTGTCCAATTAGGGTTTTTTAACCATTCTTGTGCATCCAATAGGTGTTTTGTGTCATTGGATGAACAATTAGGTCATTTTCGTCCTCCCTAGGCTAATTCTTGTCCAATTAGGGTTTTTAACCAATCTTGTGCATCCAATAGGTGTTTTTGTGTCATCGAATGAATATTTAGGTCATTTTCATCCTCCCTAGGCTTATGCTTTTCCAATTAGGGTTTCTAACCAATCTTGTGCATCCAATAGGTGTTTTTGTGTCATTGGATGAAAAATTACGTCATTTACGTCCTCCCTAGGCTAATTCTTGTCCCATTAGGGTTTTTTAACCAATCTTGTGCATCCAATAGGTGTTTTGTGTCATTGGATGAACTATTAGGTCATTTTCGTCCTCCCTACGCTAATTCTTGTCCAATTAGGGTTTTTAACCAATCTTGTGCATCAAATAGGTGTTTTTGTGTCATCGGATGAACATTTAGGTCATTTTCCTCCTTCCTAGGCTTATGCTTGTCCAATTAGGGTTTCTAACCAATCTTGTGCATCCAATATGTATTTTTGTGTCATTGGATGAAAAATAACGTCATTTACGTCCTCCCTAGGCTAATTCTTGTCCAATTATGGTTTTTTAACTAATCTTGTGCATCCAATAGGTGTTTTGTGTCATTGGATGAACAATTAGGTCATTTTCATCCTCCCTAGACTAATTCTTGTCCAATTAGGGTTTTTTAACCAATCTTGTGCATCCAATAGGTGTTTTGTGTCATCGGATGAACAATTAGGTCATTTTTGTCCTCCCTAGGCTAATTCTTGTCCAATTAGGGTTATTAACCAATCTAGTGCATCCAATAGGTGTTTTGTGTCGTTGGATGAATATTTAGGTCATTTTCGTCCTCCCTACACTTAATCTTGTCCAATTAGGGTTTTTAACCATTCTTGTGCATCCAATAGGTGTTTTTGTGTCATTGGATGAATGTTTAGGTCATTTTCGTCCTCCCTACACTTAATCTTGTCCTATTAGGGTTTTTAACCAATCTTGTGCATCCAATAGGTGTTTTGTGTCATTGGATGAACATTTAGGTCATTTCTGTCCTTCCGTACACTTAATCTTGTCCAATTATGGTTTTTTACCTAATCTTGTGCATCCAATAGGTGTTTTGTGTCATTGGATGAACAATTAGGTCATTTTGGTCCTCCCTAGGCTAATTGTTGTCCAATTAGGGTTTTTAACCAATCTTGTGCGTCCAATAGGTGTTTTTGTGTCATCGAATGAATATTTAGGTCATTTTCATACTCCCTAGGCTTACGCTTGTCCAATTAGGGTTTCTAACCAATCTTGTGCATCCAATAGGTGTTTTTGTGTCATTGGATGAAAAATTACGTCATTTACGTCCTCCCTAGGCTAATTCTTGTCCAATTAGGGTTTTTTAACCAATCTTGTGCATCCAATAGGTGTTTTGTGTCATTGGATGAACATTTAGGTCATTTTCGTCCTCCCTACACTTAATCTTGTCCAATTAGGGTTTCTAACCAATCTTGTGCATCCAATAGGTGTTTTTTGTGTCATTGGATGAATGATTAGGTCATTTTCGACCTCCCTAGGCTAATTCTTATCCAATTAGGGTTTTTAACCAATCTTGTGCATCCAATAGGTGTTTTTGTGTCATCGAATGAATATTTAAGTCATTTTCGTCCTCCCTAGGCTTATGCTTGTCCAATTAGGGTTTCTAACCAATCTTGTGCATCCAATAGGTGTTTTTGTGTCATTGGATGAAAAATTACGTCATTTACGTCCTCCCTAGGTTAATTCTTGTCCAATTAGGGTTTTTTAACCAATCTTGTGCATCCAATAGGTGCTTTGTGTCATTGGATGAACAATTAGGTCATTTTCGTCCTCCCTAAGCTAATTCTTGTCCAATTAGGGTTTTTAACCAATCTTGTGCATCCAATAGGTGTTTTTTGTGTCATTGGATGAATGATTAGGTCATTTTCGACCTCCCTAGGCTAATTCTTATCCAATTAGGGTTTTTAACCAATCTTGTGCATCCAATAGGTGTTTTTGTGTCATCGAATGAATATTTAAGTCATTTTCATCCTCCCTAGGCTTATGCTTGTCCAATTAGGGTTTCTAACCAATCTTGTGCATCCAATAGGTGTTTTTGTGTCATTGGATGAAAGATTACGTCATTTACGTCCTCCCTAGGTTAATTCTTGTCCAATTAGGGTTTTCTAACCAATCTTGTGCATCCAATAGGTGTTTTGTGTCATTGGATGAACAATTAGGTCATTTTCGTCCTCCCTAGGCTAATTCTTGTCCAATTAGGGTTTTTAACCATTCTTGTGCATCCAATAGGTGTTTTTGTGTCATTGGATGAATGTTTAGGTCATTTTCGTCCTCCCTACACTTAATCTTGTCCAATTAGGGTTTTTAACCATTCTTGTGCATCCAATAGGTGTTTTTGTGTCATTGGATGAATGTTTAGGTCATTTTCGTCCTCCCTACACTTAATCTTGTCCAATTAGGGTTTTTAACCAATCTTGTGCATCCAATAGGTGTTTTGTGTCATTGGATGAACATTTAGGTCATTTCTGTCCTCCGAACACTTAATCTTGTCCAATTAGGGTTTTTAACAAATCTTGTGCATCCAATAGGTGTTTTTGTGTCATTGGATGAACATTTAGGTCATTTTCGTCCTCCCTACACTTAATCTTGTCCAATTAGGGTTTCTAACCAATCTTGTGCATCCAACAGGTGTTTTTGTGTCATTGGATGAACATTTAGGTCATTTTCGATCTCACTAGGCTAATTCTTGTCCAAGTAGGGTTTTTAACCAATCTTGTTCATCCAATAGGTGTTTTTGTGTCATCGGATGAACATTTAGGTAATTTTCATCCTTCCTAGGCTTATGCTTGCTCAATTAGGGTTTCTAACCAATCTTGTGCATCCAATAGGTGTTTTTGTGTCATTGGATGAAAAATTACGTCATTTACGTCCTCCCTAGGCTAATTCTTGTCCAATTAGGGTTTTTTAACCAATCTTGTGCATCCAATAGGTGTTTTGTGTCATTGGATGGACAATTAGGTCATTTTCGTCTTCCCTAGGCTAATTCTTGTCCAATTAGGGTTTTTAACCAATCTTGTGCATCCAATAGGTGTTTTTGTGTCATTGGATGAATGTTTATGTCATTTTCGTCCTCCCTACACTTATTCTTATCCAATTAGGGTTTTTAACCAATCTTGTGCATCCAATAGGTGTTTTTGTGTCATCGGATGAACATTTAGGTCATTTTCCTCCTTCCTAGGCTTATGCTTGTCCAATTAGGGTTTCTAACCAATCTTGTGCTTCCAATAGGTGTTTTTGTGTCATTGGATGAAAATTAACGTCATTTACGTCCTCCCTAGGCTAATTCTTGTCCAATTATGGTTTTTTAACTAATCTTGTGCATCCAGTAGGTGTTTTGTGTCATTGGATGAACAATTAGGTCACTTTCGTCCTCCCTAGGCTAATTCTTGTCCAATTAGGGTTTTTAACCAATCTTGTGCATCCAATAGGTGTTTTTGTGTCATCGAATGAATATTTAGGTCATTTTCGTCCTCCCTAGGCTTATGCTTTTCCAATTAGGGTTTCTAACCAATCTTGTGCATCCAATAGGTGTTTTTGTGTCATTGGATGAATGTTTATGTCATTTTCGTCCTCCCTACACTTATTCTTGTCCAATTAGGGTTTTTAACCAATCTTGTGCATCCAATAGGTGTTTTTGTGTCATCGGATGAACATTTACGTCATTTTCATGCTTCTTAGGCTTATGCTTGTCCAGTTAGGGTTTCTAACCAATCTTGTGCATCCAATAGGTGTTTTTGTGTCATTGGATGAAAAATTACGTCATTTACGTCCTCCCTAGGCTAATTCTTGTCCAATTAGGGTTTTTTAACCAATCTTGTGCATCCAATAGGTGTTTTGTGTCATTGGATGAACAATTAGGTCATTTTCGTCCTCCCTAGGCTAATTCTTGTCCAATTAGGGTTTGTTACCAATCTTGTGCATCCAATAGGTGTTTTTGTGTCATTGGATGAACATTTAGGTCATTTTCGTCTTCCCTACACTTAATCTTGTCCAATTAGGGTTTCTAACCAATCTTGTGCATCCAATAGGTGTTTTTTGTGTCATTGGATGAATGATTAGGTCATTTTCGACATCCCTAGGCTAATTCTTATCCAATTAGGGTTTCTAACCAATGTTGTGCATCCAATAGGTGTTTTTGTGTCATTGGATGAAAAATTACGTCATTTACGTCCTCCCTAGGCTAATTCTTGTCCAATTAGGGTTTTTTAACCAATCTTGTGCATCCAATAGGTGTTTTTGTGTCATTGGATGAAAAATTACGTCATTTACGTCCTCCCTAGGTTAATTCTTGTCCAATTAGGGTTTTTTAACCAATCTTGTGCATCCAATAGGTGTTTTGTGTCATTGGATGAACAATTAGGTCATTTTCGTCCTCCCTAGGCTAATTCTTGTCCAATTAGGGTTTGTAACCAATCTTGTGCATCCAATAGGTGTTTTTGTGTCATTGGATGAATGTTTAGGTCATTTTCGTCCTACCTACACTTAATCTTGTCCAATTAGGGTTTTTAACCATTCTTGTGCATCCAATAGGTGTTTTTGTGTCATTGGATGAATGTTTAGGTCATTTTCGTCCTCCCTACACTTAATCTTGTCCAATTAGGGTTTTTAACCAATCTTGTACATCCAATAGGTGTTTTGTGTCATTGGATGAAAATTTAGGTCATTTTTGTCCTCCGTAAACTTAATGTTGTCCAATTAGGGTTTCTTACCAATCTTGTGCATCCAATAGGTGTTTTTGTGTCATTGGATAAACATTTAGGTCATTTTCGTCCTCCCTACACTTAATCTTGTCCAATTAGGATGTCATTGGATGAATGATTAGGTCATTTTCGACCTCCCTAGGCTAATTCTTATCCAATTAGGGTTTTTAACCAATCTTGTGCATCCAATAGGTGTTTTTGTGTCATCGAATGAATATTTAAGTCATTTTCATCCTCCCTAGGCTTATGCTTGTCCAATTAGGGTTTCTAACCCATCTTGTGCATCCAATAGGTTTTTTTGTGTCATTGGATGAAAAATTACGTCATTTACGTCCTCCCTAGGTTAATTCTTGTCCAATTAGGGTTTTTTAACCAATCTTGTGCATCCAATAGGTGCTTTGTGTCATTGGATGAACAATTAGGTCATTTTCGTCCTCCCTAAGCTAATTCTTGTCCAATTAGGGTTTTTAACCAATCTTGTGCATCCAATAGGTGTTTTTGTGTCATTGGATGAATGTTTAGGTCATTTTCGTCCTCCCTACACTTAATCTTGTCCAATTAAGGTTTTTAAGCATTCTTGTGCATCCAATAGGTGTTTTTGTGTCATTGGATGAATGTTTAGGTCATTTTCGTCCTCCCTACACTTAATCTTGTCCAATTAGGGTTTTTAAGCATTCTTGTGCATCCAATAGGTGTTTTTGTGTCATTGGATGAATGTTTAGGTCATTTTCGTGTTCCCTACACTTAATCTTGTCCAATTAGGGTTTTTAACCAATCTTGTACATCCAATAGGTGTTTTGTGTCATTGGATGAACATTTAGGTCATTTTTGTCCTCCGTAAACTTAATGTTGTCCAGTTAGGGTTCTAACCAATCTTGTGCATCCAATAGGTGTTTTTGTGTCATTGGATGAACATTTAGGTCATTTTCGTCCTCCATACACTTAATCTTGTCCAATTAGGGTTTCTAACCAATCTTGTGCATCCAATAGGTGTTTTTTGTGTCATTGGATGAATGATTAGGTCATTTTCGACCTCCCTAGGCTAATTCTTATCCAATTAGGGTTTTTAACCAATCTTGTGCATCCAATAGGTGTTTTTGTGTCATTGGATGAAAAATTACGTCAATTACGTCCTCCCTAGTCTAATTCTTGTCCAATTAGGGTTTTTTAACCAATCTTGTGCATCCAATAGGTGTTTTTGTGTCATTGGATGAATGTTTAGGTCATTTTCGTCCTCCCTACACTTAATCTTGTCCAATTAGGGTTTTTAAGCATTCTTGTGCATCCAATAGGTGTTTTTGTGTCATTGGATGAATGTTTAGGTCATTTTCGTCCTCCCTACACTTAATCTTGTCCAATTAGGGTTTTTAAGCATTCTTGTGCATCCAATAGGTGTTTTTGTGTCATTGGATGAAAAATTACGTCATTTACGTCCTCCCTAGGTTAATTCTTGTCCAATTAGGGTTTTTTAACCAATCTTGTGCATCCAATAGGTGTTTTGTGTCATTGGATGAACAATTAGGTCATTTTCGTCCTCCCTAGGCTAATTCTTATCCAATTAGGGTTTTTAACCAATCTTGTGCATCCAATAGGTGTTTTTGTGTCATCGAATGAATATTTAAGTCATTTTCATCCTCCCTAGGCTTATGCTTGTCCAATTAGGGTTTCTAACCAATCTTGTGCATCCAATAGGTGTTTTTGTGTCATTGGATGAAAAATTACGTCATTTACGTCCTCCCTAGGCTAATTCTTGTCCAATTAGGGTTTTTTAACCAATCTTGTGCATCCAATAGGTGTTTTGTGTCATTGGATGAACAATTAGGTCATTTTCGTCCTCCCTAGGCTAATTCTTGTCCAATTAGGGTTTGTAACCAATCTTGTGCATCCAATAGGTGTTTTTGTGTCATTGGATGAATGGTTAGGTCATTTTCGTCCTCCCTACACTTAATCTTGTCAAATTAGGGTTTTTAACCATTCTTGTGCATCCAATAGGTGTTTTTGTGTCATTGGATGAATGTTTAGGTCATTTTCGTCCTCCCTACACTTAATCTTGTCCAATTAGGGTTTTTAACCAATCTTGTACATCCAATAGGTGTTTTGTGTCATTGGATGAACATTTAGGTCATTTTTGTCCTCCGTAAACTTAATGTTGTCCAATTAGGGTTCTAACCAATCTTGTGCATCCAATAGGTGTTTTTGTGTCATTGGATGAACATTTAGGTCATTTTCGTCCTCCCTACACTTAATCTTGTCCAATTAGGGTTTCTAACCAATCTTGTGCATCCAATAGGTGTTTTTGTGTCATTGGATGAAAAATTACGTCATTTACGTCCTCCCTAGGCTAATTCTTGTCCAATTAGGGTTTTTTAACCAATCTTGTGCATCCAATAGGTGTTTTTGTGTCATTGGATGAACATTTAGGTCATTTTCGTCCTCCCTACACTTAATCTTGTCCAATTAGGGTTTCTAACCAATCTTGTGCATCCAATAGGTGTTTTTGTGTCATTGGATGAACATTTAGGTCATTTTCGATCTCACTAGGCTAATTCTTGTCCAAGTAGGGTTTTTAACCAATCTTGTGCATCCAATAGGTGTTTTTGTGTCATCGGATGAACATTTAGGTCATTTTCATCCTTCCTAGGCTTATGCTTGCTCAATTAGGGTTTCTAACCAATCTTGTGCATCCAATAGGTGTTTTTGTGTCATTGGATGAAAAATTACGTCATTTACGTCCTCCCTAGGCTAATTCTTGTCCAATTAGGGTTTTTTAACCAATCTTGTGCATCCAATAGGTGTTTTGTGTCATTGGATGGACAATTAGGTCATTTTCGTCTTCCCTAGGCTAATTCTTGTCCAATTAGGGTTTTTAACCAATCTTGTGCATCCAATAGGTGTTTTTGTGTCATTGGATGAATGTTTATGTCATTTTCGTCCTCCCTACACTTATTCTTATCCAATTAGGGTTTTTAACCAATCTTGTGCATCCAATAGGTGTTTTTGTGTCATCGGATGAACATTTAGGTCATTTTCCTCCTTCCTAGGCTTATGCTTGTCCAATTAGGGTTTCTAACCAATCTTGTGCTTCCAATAGGTGTTTTTGTGTCATTGGATGAAAATTAACGTCATTTACGTCCTCCCTAGGCTAATTCTTGTCCAATTATGGTTTTTTAACTAATCTTGTGCATCCAGTAGGTGTTTTGTGTCATTGGATGAACAATTAGGTCACTTTCGTCCTCCCTAGGCTAATTCTTGTCCAATTAGGGTTTTTAACCAATCTTGTGCATCCAATAGGTGTTTTTGTGTCATTGGATGAATGTTTATGTCATTTTCGTCCTCCCTACACTTATTCTTATCCAATTAGGGTTTTTAACCAATCTTGTGCATCCAATAGGTGTTTTTGTGTCATCGGATGAACATTTAGGTCATTTTCCTCCTTCCTAGGCTTATGCTTGTCCAATTAGGGTTTCTAACCAATCTTGTGCATCCAATAGGTGTTTTTGTGTCATTGGATGAAAAATTACGTCATTTACGTCCTCCCTAGGCTAAATCTTGTCCAATTAGGGTTTTTTAACCAATCTTGTGCATCCAATAGGTGTTTTGTGTCATTGGATGAACAATTAGGTCATTTTCGTCCTCCCTAGGCTAATTCTTGTCCAATTAGGGTTATTAACCAATCTAGTGCATCCAATAGGTGTTTTGTGTCATTGGATGAATATTTAGGTCATTTTCGTCCTCCCTACACTTAATCTTGTCCAATTAGGGTTTTTAACCATTCTTGTGCATCCAATAGGTGTTTTTGTGTCATTGGATGAATGTTTAGGTCATTTTCGTCCTCCCTACACTTAATCTTGCCCAATTAGGGTTTTTAACCAATCTTGTGCATCCAATAGGTGTTTTGTGTCATTGGATGAACATTTAGGTCATTTCTGTCCTCCGTACACTTATTCTTGTCCAATTAGGGTTGTTAACCAATCTTGTGCATCCAATAGGTGTTTTTGTGTCATTGGATGAATGTTTATGTCATTTTCGTCCTCCCTACACTTAATCTTGTCCAATTAAGGTTTCTAACCAATCTTGTGCATCCAATAGGTGTTTTTGTGTCATTGGATGAAAAATTACGTCATTTACGTCCTCCCTAGGCTAATTCTTGTCCAATTAGGGTTTTTTAACCATTCTTGTGCATCCAATAGGTGTTTTGTGTCATTGGATGAACAATTAGGTCATTTTCGTCCTCCCTAGGCTAATTCTTGTCCAATTAGGGTTTTTAACCAATCTTGTGCATCCAATAGGTGTTTTTGTGTCATCGAATGAATATTTAGGTCATTTTAATCCTCCCTAGGCTTATGCTTGTCCAATTCGGGTTTCTAACCAATCTTGTGCATCCAATAGGTGTTTTTGTGTCATTGGATGAAAAATTACATCATTTACGTCCTCCCTAGGCTAATTCTTGTCCAATTAGGGTTTTTTAACCAATCTTGTGCATCCAATAGGTGTTTTGTGTCATTGGATGAACAATTAGGTCATTTTCGTCCTCCCTAGGCTAATTCTTGTCCAATTAGGGTTATTAACCAATCTAGTGCATCCAATAGGTGTTTTGTGTCGTTGGATGAATATTTAGGTCATTTTCGTCCTCCCTACACTTAATCTTGTCCAATTAGGGTTTTTAACCATTCTTGTGCATCCAATAGGTGTTTTTGTGTCATTGGATGAATGTTTAGGTCATTTTCGTCCTCCCTACATTTAATCTTGTCCAATTAGGGTTTTTAACCAATCTTGTGCATCCAATAGGTGTTTTGTGTCATTGGATGAACATTTAGGTCATTTCTGTCCTTCCGTACACTTAATCTTGTCCAATTATGGGTTTTTACCTAATCTTGTGCATCCAATAGGTGTTTTGTGTCATTGGATGAACAATTAGGTCATTTTGGTCCTCCCTAGGTTAATTGTTGTCCAATTAGGGTTTTTAACCAATCTTGTGCGTCCAATAGGTGTTTTTGTGTCATCGAATGAATATTTAGGTCATTTTCATACTCCCTAGGCTTACGCTTGTCCAATTAGGGTTTCTAACCAATCTTGTGCATCCAATAGGTGTTTTTGTGTCATTGGATGAAAAATTACGTCATTTACGTCCTCCCTAGGCTAATTCTTGTCCAATTAGGGTTTTTTAACCAATCTTGTGCATCCAATAGGTGTTTTGTGTCATTGGATGAACAATTAGGTCATTTTCGTCCTCCTTAGGCTAATTCTTGTCCAATTAGGGTTTGTTACCAATCTTGTGCATCCAATAGGTGTTTTTGTGTCATTGGATGAACATTTAGGTCATTTTCGTCTTCCCTACACTTAATCTTGTCCAATTAGGGTTTCTAACCAATCTTGTGCATCCAATAGGTGTTTTTTGTGTCATTGGATGAATGATTAGGTCATTTTCGACCTCCCTAGGCTAATTCTTATCCAATTAGGGTTTCTAACCAATCTTGTGCATCCAATAGGTGTTTTTGTGTCATTGGATGAAAAATTACGTCATTTACGTCCTCCCTAGGCTAATTCTTGTCCAATTAAGGTTTTTTAACCAATCTTGTGTATCCAATAGGTGTTTTTGTGTCATTGGATGAAAAATTACGTCATTTACGTCCTCCCTAGGTTAATTCTTGTCCAATTAGGGTTTTTTAACCAATCTTGTGCATCCAATAGGTGTTTTGTGTCATTGGATGAACAATTAGGTCATTTTCGTCCTCCCTAGGCTAATTCTTGTCCAATTAGGGTTTGAAACCAATCTTGTGCATCCAATAGGTGTTTTTGTGTCATTGGATGAATGTTTAGGTCATTTTCGTCCTCCCTACACTTAATCTTGTCCAATTAGGGTTTTTAACCATTCTTGTGCATCCAATAGGTGTTTTTGTGTCATTGGATGAATGTTTAGGTCATTTTCGTCCTCCCTACACTTAATCTTGTCCAATTAAGGTTTTTAAGCATTCTTGTGCATCCAATAGGTGTTTTTGTGTCATTGGATGAATGTTTAGGTCATTTTCGTCCTCCCTACACTTAATCTTGTCCAATTATGGTTTTTAAGCATTCTTGTGCATCCAATAGGTGTTTTTGTGTCATTGGATGAATGTTTAGGTCATTTTCGTCCTCCCTACACTTAATCTTGTCCAATTAGGGTTTTTAAGCATTCTTGTGCATCCAATAGGTGTTTTTGTGTCATTGGATGAATGTTTAGGTCATTTTCGTCCTCCCTACACTTAATCTTGTCCAATTAGGGTTTCTAACCAATCTTGTGCATCCAATAGGTGTTTTTTGTGTCATTGGATGAATGATTAGGTCATTTTCGACCTCCCTAGGCTAATTCTTATCCAATTAGGGTTTTTAACCAATCTTGTGCATCCAATAGGTGTTTTTGTGTCATTGGATGAAAAATTACGTCAATTACGTCCTCCCTAGTCTAATTCTTGTCCAATTAGGGTTTTTTAACCAATCTTGTGCATCCAATAGGTGTTTTTGTGTCATTGGATGAATGTTTAGGTCATTTTCGTCCTCCCTACACTTATTCTTGTCCAATTAGGGTTTTTAACCATTCTTGTGCATCCAATAGGTGTTTTTGTGTCATTGGATGAATGTTTAGGTCATTTTCGTCCTCCCTACACTTAATCTTGTCCAATTAGGGTTTTTAACCAATCTTGTACATCCAATAGGTGTTTTGTGTCATTGGATGAACATTTAGGTCATTTTTATCCTCCGTAAACTTAATGTTGTCCAATTAGGGTTTCTAACCAATCTTGTGCATCCAATAGGTGTTTTTGTGTCATTGGATGAACATTTAGGTTATTTTCGTCCTCCGTAAACTTAATCTTGTCCAATTAGGGTTTCTAACCAATCTTGTGCATCCAATAGGTGTTTTTTGTGTCATTGGATGAATGATTAGGTCATTTTCGACCTCCCTAGGCTAATTCTTATCCAATTAGGGTTTTTAACCAATCTTGTGCATCCAATAGGTGTTTTTGTGTCATCGAATGAATATCTAAGTCATTTTCATCCTCCCTAGGCTTATGCTTGTCCAATTAGGGTTTCTAACCCATCTTGTGCATCCAATAGGTGTTTTTGTGTCATTGGATGAAAAATTACGTCATTTACGTCCTCCCTAGGTTAATTCTTGTCCAATTAGGGTTTTTTAACCAATCTTGTGCATCCAATAGGTGCTTTGTGTCATTGGATGAACAATTAGGTCATTTTCGTCCTCCCTAGGCTAATTCTTGTCCAATTAGGGTTTTTAACCAATCTTGTGCATCCAATAGGTGTTTTTGTGTCATTGGATGAATGTTTAGGTAATTTTCGTCCTCCCTACACTTAATCTTGTCCAATTAAGGTTTTTAAGCATTCTTGTGCATCCAATAGGTGTTTTTGTGTCATTGGATGAATGTTTAGGTCATTTTCGTCCTCCCTACACTTAATCTTGTCCAATTAGGGTTTTTAAGCATTCTTGTGCATCCAATAGGTGTTTTTGTGTCATTGGATGAATGTTTAGGTCATTTTCGTCCTCCCTACACTTAATCTTGTCCAATTAGGGTTTTTAACCAATCTTGTACATCCAATAGGTGTTTTGTGTCATTGGATGAACACTTAGGTCATTTTTGTCCTCCGTAAACTTAATCTTGTCCAATTAGGGTTTCTACCCAATCTTGTGCATCCAATAGGTGTTTTTGTGTCATTGGATGAAAAATTACGTCATTTACGTCCTCCCTAGGCTAATTCTTGTCCAATTAGGGTTTTTTAACCAATCTTGTGCATCCAATAGGTGTTTTGTGTCATTGGATGAACAATTAGGTCATTTTCGTCCTCCCTAGGCTAATTCTTGTCCAATTAGGGTTTGTAACCAATCTTGTGCATCCAATAGGTGTTTTTGTGTCATTGGATGAATGTTTAGGTCATTTTCGTCGTCCCTACACTTAATCTTGTCAAATTAGGGTTTTTAACCATTCTTGTGCATCCAATAGGTGTTTTTGTGTCATTGGATGAATGTTTAGGTCATTTTCGTCCTCCCTACACTTAATCTTGTCCAATTAGGGTTTTTAACCAATCTTGTACATCCAATAGGTGTTTTGTGTCATTGGATGAATATTTAGGTCATTTTTGTCCTCCGTAAACTTAATGTTGTCCAATTAGGGTTTCTAACCAATCTTGTGCATCCAATAGGTGTTTTTGTGTCATTGGATGAACATTTAGGTCATTTTCGTCCTCCCTACACTTAATCTTGTCCAATTAGGGTTTCTAACCAATCTTGTGCATCCAATAGGTGTTTTGTGTCATTGGATGAACAATTAGGTCATTTTCGTCCTCCCTAGGCTAATTCTTGTCCAATTAGGGTTTTTAACCAATCTTGTGCATCCAATAGGTGTTTTTGTGTCATCGAATGAATATTTAGGTCATTTTCATCCTCCCTAGGCTTATGGTTTTCCAATTAGGGTTTCTAACCAATCTTGTGCAACCAATAGGTGTTTTTGTGTCATTGGATGAAAAATTACGTCATTTACGTCCTCCCTAGGCTAATTCTTGTCCAATTAGGGTTTTTTAACCAATCTTGTGCATCCAATAGGTGTTTTGTGTCATTGGATGAATATTTAGGTCATTTTCGTCCTCCCTACACTTAATCTTGTCCAATTAGGGTTTTTAACCAATCTTGTGCATCCAATAGCTGTTTTTGTGTCATCGGATGAACATTTAGGTCATTTTCCTCCTTCCTAGGCTTATGCTTGTCCAATTAGGGTTTCTAACCAATCTTGTGCATCCAATAGGTGTTTTTGTGTCATTGGATGAAAAATAACGTCATTTACGTCCTCCCTAGGCTAATTCTTGTCCAATTATAGTTTTTTAACTAATCTATTGCATCCAATAGGTGTTTTGTGTCATTGGATGAACAATTAGGTCATTTTCGTCCTCCCTAGGCTAATTCTTGTCCAATTAGGGTTTTTAACCAATCTTGTGCATCCAATAGGTGTTTTTGTGTCATTGGATGAATGTTTATGTCATTTTCGTCCTCCCTACACTTATTCTTGTCCAATTAGGGTTTTTAACCAATCTTGTGCATCCATTAGGTGTTTTTGTGTCATCGGATGAACATTTAGGTCATTTTCATCCTTCCTAGGCTTATGCTTGCTCAATTATGGTTTGTAACCAATCTTGTGCATCCAATAGGTGTTTTTGTGTCATTGGATGAAAAATTACGTCATTTACGTCCTCCCTAGGCTAATTCTTGTCCAATTAGGGTTTTTTAACCAATCTTGTGCATCCAATAGGTGTTTTGTGTCATTGGATGAACAATTAGGTCATTTTCGTCCTCCCTAGGCTAATTCTTGTCCAATTAGGGTTTTTAACCAATCTAGAGCATCCAATAGGTGTTTTGTGTTATTGGATGAATATTTAGGTCATTTTCGTCGTCCCTACACTTAATCTTGTCCAATTAGGGTTTTTAACCATTCTTGTGCATCCAATAGGTGTTTTTGTGTCATTGGATGAATGTTTAGGTCATTTTCGTCCTCCCTACACTTAATCTTGTCCAATTAGGGTTTTTAACCAATCTTGTGCATCCAATAGGTGTTTTGTGTCATTGGATGAAAATTTAGGTCATTTCTGTCCTCCGTACACTTAATCTTGTCCAATTAGGGTTTTTAACAAATCTTGTGCATCCAATAGGTGTTTTTGTGTCATTGGATGAACATTTAGGTCATTTTCGTTCTCCCTACACTTAATCTTGTCCAATTAGGGTTTCTAACCAATCTTGTGCATCCAATAGGTGTTGTTGTGTCATTGGATGAACGATTAGGTCATTTTCGATCTCACTAGGCTAATTCTTGTCCAATTAGGGTTTTTAACCAATCTTGTGCATCCAATAGGTGTTTTTGTGTCATCGGATGAACATTTAGGTCATTTTCATCCTTCCTAGGCTTATGCTTGCTCAATTATGGTTTGTAACCAATCTTGTGCATCCAATAGGTGTTTTTGTGTCATTGGATGAAAAATTACGTCATTTACGTCCTCCCTAGGCTAATTCTTGTCCAATTAGGGTTTTTTAACCAATCTTGTGCATCCAATAGGTGTTTTGTGTCATTGGATGAACAATTAGGTCATTTTCGTCCTCCCTAGGCTAATTCTTGTCCAATTAGGGTTTGTAACCAATCTTGTGCATCCAATAGGTGTTTTTGTGTCATTGGATGAATGTTTAGGTCATTTTCGTCGTCCCTACACTTAATCTTGTCCAATTAGGGTTTTTAACCATTCTTGTGCATCCAATAGGTGTTTTTGTGTCATTGGATGAATGTTTAGGTCATTTTCGTCCTCCCTACACTTAATCTTGTCCAATTAGGGTTTTTAAGCATTCTTGTGCATCCAATAGGTGTTTTTGTGTCATTGGATGAATGTTTAGGTCATTTTCGTCCTCCCTACACTTAATCTTGTCCAATTAGGGTTTTTAACCAATCTTGTACATCCAATAGGTGTTTTGTGTCATTGGATGAACACTTAGGTCATTTTTGTCCTCCGTAAACTTAATCTTGTCCAATTAGGGTTTCTAACCAATCTTGTGCATCCGATAGGTGTTTTTGTGTCATCGGATGAAAATTTAGGTCATTTTCGTCCTCCCTACACTTAATCTTGTCGAATTAGGGTTTCTAACCAATCTTGTGCATCCAATAGGTGTTTTTGTGTCATTGGGTGAACGATTAGGTTATTTTCGACCTCACTAGGTTAATTCTTGTCCAATTAGGGTTTTTAACCAATCTTGTGTATCCAATAGGTGTTTTTGTGTCATCGGATGAACATTTAGGTCATTTTCATCCTTCCTAGGCTTAGGCTTCCCCAATTAGGATTTCTAACCAATCTTGTGCATCCAATAGGTGTTTTTGTGTCATTGGATGAAAAATTACGTCATTTACGTCCTCCCTAGGCTAATTCTTGTCCTATTAGGGTTTTTTAACCAATCTTGTGCATCCAATAGGTGTTTTGTGTCATAGGATGAACAATTAGGTCATTTTCGTCCTCCCTAGGCTAATTTTTGTCCAATTAGGGTTTTTAACCAATCTTGTGCATCCAATAGGTATTTTTTTCTGTCATCGGATGAACATTTAGGTCATTTTCCTCCTTCCTAGGCTTATGCTTGTCCAATTAGGGTTTCTAACCAATCTTGTGCTTCCAATAGGTGTTTTTGTGTCATTGGATGAAAAATAACGTCATTTACGTCCTCCCTAGGCTAATTCTTGTCCAATTATGGTTTTTTAACTAATCTTGTGCATCTAATAGGTGTTTTCTGTCATTAGATGAACAATTAGGTCATTTTCGTCCTCCCTAGGCTAATTCTTGTCCAATTAGGGTTTTTAACCAATCTTGTGCATCCAATAGGTGTTTTTGTGTCATCGAATGAATATTTAGGTCATTTTAATCCTCCCTAGGCTTATGCTTGTCCAATTAGGGTTTCTAACCAATCTTGTGCATCCAATAGGTGTTTTTGTGTCATTGGATGAAAAATTACATCATTTACGTCCTCCCTAGGCTAATTCTTGTCCAATTAGGGTTTTTTAACCAATCTTGTTCATCCAATAGGTGTTTTGTGTCATTGGATGAACAATTAGGTCATTTTCGTCCTCCCTAGGCTAATTCTTGTCCAATTAGGGTTATTAACCAATCTAGTGCATCCAATAGGTGTTTTGTGTCGTTGGATGAATATTTAGGTCATTTTCGTCCTCCCTACACTTAATCTTGTCCAATTAGGGTTTTTAAGCATTCTTGTGCATCCAATAGGTGTTTTTGTGTCATTGGATGAATGTTTAGGTCATTTTCGTCCTCCCTACACTTAATCTTGTCCAATTAGGGTTTTTAACAAATCTTGTGCATCCAATAGGTGTTTTGTGTCATTGGATGAACATTTAGGTCATTTCTGTCCTTCCGTACACTTAATCTTGTCCAATTATGGTTTTTTACCTAATCTTGTGCATCCAATAGGTGTTTTGTGTCATTGGATGAACAATTAGGTCATTTTGGTCCTCCCTAGGCTAATTGTTGTCCAATTAGGGTTTTTAACCAATCTTGTGCGTCCAATAGGTGTTTTTGTGTCATCGAATGAATATTTAGGTCATTTTCATACTCCCTAGGATTACGCTTGTCCAATTAGGGTTTCTAACCAATCTTGTGCATCCAATAGGTGTTTTTGTGTCATTGGATGAAAAATTACGTCATTTACGTCCTCCCTAGGCTAATTCTTGTCCAATTAGGGTTTTTTAACCAATCTTGTGCATCCAATAGGTGTTTTGTGTCATTGGATGAATAATTAGGTCATTTTCGTCCTCCCTAGGCTAATTCTTGTCCAATTAGGGTTTGTTACCAATCTTGTGCATCCAATAGGTGTTTTTGTGTCATTGGATGAATGTTTAGGTCATTTTCGTCCTCCCTACACTTAATCTTGTCCAATTAGGGTTTTTAACCATTCTTGTGCATCCAATAGGTGTTTTTGTGTCATTGGATGAATGTTTAGGTCATTTTCGTCCTCCCTACACTTAATCTTGTCCAATTAGGGTTTTTAACCAATCTTGTACATCCAATAGGTGTTTTTGTGTCATCGGATGAACATTTAGGTCATTTTCATCCTTCCTAGGCTTACGCTTGCCCAATTAGGATTTCTAACCAATCTTGTGCATCCAATAGGTGTTTTTGTGTCATTGGATGAAAAATTACGTCATTTACGTCCTCCATAGGCTAATTCTTGTCCAATTAGGTTTTTTTAACCAATCTTGTGCATCCAATAGGTGTTTTGTGTCATAGGATGAACAATTAGGTCATTTTCGTCCTCCCTAGGCTAATTTTTGTCCAATTAGGGTTTTTAACCAATCTTGTGCATCCAATAGGTATTTTTTTGTGTCATCGAATGAACATTTAGGTCATTTTCCTCCTTCCTAGGCTTATGCTTGTCCAATTAGGGTTTCTAACCAATCTTGTGCTTCCAATAGGTGTTTTTGTGTCATTGGATGAAAAATAACGTCATTTACGTCCTCCCTAGGCTAATTCTTGTCCAATTATGGTTTTTTAACTAATCTTGTGCATCCAATAGGTGTTTTGTGTCATTGGATGAACAATTACGTCATTTTCGTCCTCCCTAGGCTAATTCTTGTCCAATTAGGGTTTTTAACCAATCTTGTGCATCCAATAGGTGTTTTTGTGTCATCGAATGAATATTTAGGTCATTTTAATCCTCCCTAGGCTTATGCTTGTCCAATTAGGGTTTCTAACCAATCTTGTGCATCCAATAGGTGTTTTTGTGTCATTGGATGAAAAATTACATCATTTACGTCCTCCCTAGGCTAATTCTTGTCCAATTAGGGTTTTTTAACCAATCTTGTGCATCCAATAGGTGTTTTGTGTCATTGGATGAACAATTAGGTCATTTTCGTCCTCCCTAGGCTAATTCTTGTCCAATTAGGGTTATTAACCAATCTAGTGCATCCAATAGGTGTTTTGTGTCGTTGGATGAATATTTAGGTCATTTTCGTCCTCCGTACACTTAATCTTGTCCAATTAGGGTTTTTAACCATTCTTGTGCATCCAATAGGTGTTTTTGTGTCATTGGATGAATGTTTAGGTCATTTTCGTCCTCCCTACACTTAATCTTGTCCAATTAGGGTTTTTAACCAATCTTGTGCATCCAATAGGTGTTTTGTGTCATTGGATGAACATTTAGGTCATTTATGTCCTTCCGTACACTTAATCTTGTCCAATTATGGTTTTTTACCTAATCTTGTGCATCCAATAGGTGTTTTGTGTCATTGGATGAACAATTAGGTCATTTTGGTCCTCCCTAGGCTAATTGTTGTCCAATTAGGGTTTTTAACCAATCTTGTGCGTCCAATAGGTGTTTTTGTGTCATCGAATGAATATTTAGGTCATTTTCATACTCCCTAGGCTTACGCTTGTCCAATTAGGGTTTCTAACCAATCTTGTGCATCCAATAGGTGTTTTTGTGTCATTGGATGAAAAATTACGTCATTTACGTCCTCCCTAGGCTAATTCTTGTCCAATTAGGGTTTTTTAACCAATCTTGTGCATCCAATAGGTGCTTTGTGTCATTGGATGAACAATTAGGTCATTTTGGTCCTCCCTAGGCTAATTCTTGTCCAATTAGGGTTTGTTACCAATCTTGTGCATCCAATAGGTGTTTTTGTGTCATTGGATGAATGTTTAGGTCATTTTTGTCCTCCCTACACTTAATCTTGTCCAATTAGGGTTTTTAACCATTCTTGTGCATCCAATAGGTGTTTTTGTGTCATTGGATGAATGTTTAGGTCATTTTCGTCCTCCCTACACTTAATCTTGTCCAATTAGGGTTTTTAACCAATCTTGTACATCCAATAGGTGTTTTGTGTCATTGGATGAATATTTAGGTCATTTTTGTCCTCCGTAAACTTAATGTTGTCCAATTAGGGTTTCTAACCAATCTTGTGCATCCAATAGGTGTTTTTGTGTCATTGGATGAACATTTAGGTCATTTTCGTCCTCCCTACACTTAATCTTGTCCAATTAGGGTTTCTAACCAATCTTGTGCATCCAATAGGTGTTTTTTGTGTCATTGGATGAATGATTAGGTCATTTTCGACCTCCCTAGGCTAATTCTTATCCAATTAGGGTTTTAAACCAATCTTGTGCATCCAATAGGTGTTTTTGTGTCATCGAATGAATATTTAAGTCATTTTCATCCTCCCTAGGCTTATGCTTGTCCAATTAGGGTTTCTAACCAATCTTGTGCATCAAATAGGTGTTTTTGTGTCATTGGATGAAAGATTACGTCATTTACGTCCTCCCTAGGTTAATTCTTGTCCAATTAGGGTTTTTTAACCAATCTTGTGCATCCAATAGGTGTTTTGTGTCATTGGATGAACAATTAGGTCATTTTCGTCCTCCCTAGGCTAATTCTTGTCCAATTAGGGTTATTAACCAATCTAGTGCATCCAATAGGTGTTTTGTGTCGTTGGATGAATATTTAGGTCATTTTCGTCCTCCCTACACTTAATCTTGTCCAATTAGGGTTTTTAAGCATTCTTGTGCATCCAATAGGTGTTTTTGTGTCATTGGATGAATGTTTTGGTCATTTTCGTCCTCCCTACACTTAATCTTGTCCAATTAGGGTTTTTAACAAATCTTGTGCATCCAATAGGTGTTTTGTGTCATTGGATGAACATTTAGGTCATTTCTGTCCTTCCGTACACTTAATCTTGTCCAATTATGGTTTTTTACCTAATCTTGTGCATCCAATAGGTGTTTTGTGTCATTGGATGAACAATTAGGTCATTTTGGTCCTCCCTAGGCTAATTGTTGTCCAATTAGGGTTTTTAACCAATCTTGTGCGTCCAATAGGTGTTTTTGTGTCATCGAATGAATATTTAGGTCATTTTCATACTCCCTAGGATTACGCTTGTCCAATTAGGGTTTCTAACCAATCTTGTGCATCCAATAGGTGATTTTGTGTCATTGGATGAAAAATTACGTCATTTACGTCCTCCCTAGGCTAATTCTTGTCCAATTAGGGTTTTTTAACCAATCTTGTGCATCCAATAGGTGTTTTGTGTCATTGGATGAACAATTAGGTCATTTTCGTCCTCCCTAGGCTAATTCTTGTCCAATTAGGGTTTGTTACCAATCTTGTGCATCCAATAGGTGTTTTTGTGTCATTGGATGAATGTTTAGGTCATTTTTGTCCTCCCTACACTTAATCTTGTCCAATTAGGGTTTTTAACCATTCTTGTGCATCCAATAGGTGTTTTTGTGTCATTGGATGAATGTTTAGGTCATTTTCGTCCTCCCTACACTTAATCTTGTCCAATTAGGGTTTTTAACCAATCTTGTACATCCAATAGGTGTTTTGTGTCATTGGATGAATATTTAGGTCATTTTTGTCCTCCGTAAACTTAATGTTGTCCAATTAGGGTTTCTAACCAATCTTGTGCATCCAATAGGTGTTTTTGTGTCATTGGATGAACATTTAGGTCATTTTCGTCCTCCCTACACTTAATCTTGTCCAATTAGGGTTTCTAACCAATCTTGTGCATCCAATAGGTGTTTTTTGTGTCATTGGATGAACGATTAGGTCATTTTCGACCTCCCTAGGCTAATTCTTATCCAATTAGGGTTTTTAACCAATCTTGTGTATCCAATAGGTGTTTTTGTGTCATCGAATGAATATTTAAGTCATTTTCATCCTCCCTAGGCTTATGCTTGTCCAATTAGGGTTTCTAACCAATCTTGTGCATCCAATAGGTGTTTTTGTGTCATTGGATGAAAGATTACGTCATTTACGTCCTCCCTAGGTTAATTCTTGTCCAATTAGGGTTTTCTAACCAATCTTGTGCATCCAATAGGTGTTTTGTGTCATTGGATGAACAATTAGGTCATTTTCGTCCTCCCTAGGCTAATTCTTGTCCAATTAGGGTTTTTAACCAATCTTGTGCATCCAATAGGTGTTTTTGTGTCATTGGATGAATGTTTAAGTCATTTTCGTCCTCCCGACACTTAATCTTGTCCAATTAGGGTTTTTAACCATTCTTGTGCATCCAATAGGTGTTTTTGTGTCATTGGATGAATGTTTAGGTCATTTTCGTCCTCCCTACACTTAATCTTGTCCAATTAGGGTTTTTAACCAATCTTGTGCATCCAATAGGTGTTTTTTGTGTCATTGGATGAACGATTAGGTCATTTTCGACCTCCCTAGGCTAATTCTTATCCAATTAGGGTTTTTAACCAATCTTGTGCATCCAATAGGTGTTTTGTGTCATTGAATGAATATTTAAGTCATTTTCATCCTCCCTAGGCTTATGCTTGTCCAATTAGGGTTTCTAACCAATCTTGTGCATCCAATAGGTGTTTTTGTGTCATTGGATGAAAGATTACGTCATTTACGTCCTCCCTAGGTTAATTCTTGTCCAATTAGGGTTTTCTAACCAATCTTGTGCATCCAATAGGTGTTTTGTGTCATTGGATGAACAATTAGGTCATTTCCGTCCTCCCTAGGCTAATTCTTGTCCAATTAGGGTTTTTAACCAATCTTGTGCATCCAATAGGTGTTTTTGTGTCATTGGATGAATGTTTAAGTCATTTTCGTCCTCCCTACACTTAATCTTGTCCAATTAGGGTTTTTAACCATTCTTGTGCATCCAATAGGTGTTTTTGTGTCATTGGATGAACATTTAGGTCATTTCTGTCCTCCGTACACTTAATCTTGTCCAATTAGGGTTTTTAACAAATCTTGTGCATCCAATAGGTGTTTTTGTGTCATTGGATGAACATTTAGGTCATTTTCGTCCTCCCTACACTTAATCTTGTCCAATTAGGGTTTCTAACCAATCTTGTGCATCCAATAGGTGTTTTTGTGTCATTGGATCAACATTTAGGTCATTTTCGATCTCACTAGGCTAATTCTTGTCCAAGTAGGGTTTTTAACCAATCTTGTTCATCCAATAGGTGTTTTTGTGTCATCGGATGAACATTTAGGTCATTTTCATCCTTCCTAGGCTTATGCTTGCTCAATTAGGGTTTCTAACCAATCTTGTGCATCCAATAGGTGTTTTTGTGTCATTGGATGAACAATTAGGTCATTTTCGTCCTCCCTAGGCTAATTCTTGTCCAATTAGGGTTTTTAACCAATCTTGTGCATCCAATAGGTGTTTTTGTGTCATCGAATGAATATTTAGGTCATTTTCATCCTCCCTAGGCTTATGCTTTTCCAATTAGGGTTTTTTAACCAATCTTGTGCATCCAATAGGTGTTTTGTGTCATTGGATGAACAATTAGGTCATTTTCGTCCTCCCTAGGCTAATTCTTGTCCAATTAGGGTTTTTTAACCAATCTTGTGCATCCAATAGGTGTTTTGTGTCATTGGATGAACAATTAGGTCATTTTCGTCCTCCCTAGGCTAATTCTTGTCCAATTAGGGTTATTAACCAATCTAGTGCATCCAATAGGTGTTTTATGTCATTGGATGAATATTTAGGTCATTTTCGTCCTCCCTACCCTTAATCTTGTCCAATTAGGGTTTTTAACCATTCTTGTGCATCCAATAGGTGTTTTAGTGTCATTGGATGAATGTTTAGGTCATTTTGGTCCTCCCTACACTTAATATTGTCCAATTAGGGTTTTTAACCAATCTTGTGCATCGAATAGGTGTTTTGTGTCATGGGATGAAAATTTAGGTCATTTCTGTCCTCCGCACACTTAATCTTGTCCAATTAGGGTTTTTAACAAATCTTGTGCATCCAATAGGTGTTTTTGTGTCATTGGATGAACATTTAGGTCATTTTCGTCCTCCCTAC
>JBBPBS010000542.1:358297-395684 GCA_037974835.1 Cicer judaicum | reverse complement strand
ATTGGATGAAAAATTACGTCATTTACGTCGTCCCTAGGCTAATTCTTGTCCAATTAGGGTTTTTTAACCAATCTTGTGCATCCAATAGGTGTTTTGTGTCATTGGATGAACAATTAGGTCATTTTCGTCCTCCCTAAGCTAATTCTTGTCCAATTAGGGTTTTTAACCAATCTTGTGCATCCAATAGGTGTTTTTGTGTCGTTGGATGAATGTTTATGTCATTTTCGTCCTCCCTACACTTATTCTTGTCCAATTAGGGTTTTTATCCAATCTTGTGCATCCAATAGGTGTTTTTGTGTCATCGGATGAACATTTAGTTCATTTTCATCCTTCCTAGGCTTATGCTTGTCCAATTAGGGTTTCTAACCAATCTTGTGCATCCAATAGGTATTTTTGTGTCATTGGATGAAAAATTACGTCATTTACGTCCTCCCTAGGCTAATTCTTGTCCAATTAGGGTTTTTAACCAATCTTGTGCATCCAATAGGTGTTTTTGTGTCATCGAATGAATATTTAGGTCATTTTTATCCTCCCTAGGCTTATGCTTTTCTAATTAGGGATTCTAACCAATCTTGTGCATCCAATAGGTGTTTTTGTGTCATTGGATGAAAAATTACGTCATATACGTCTTCCCTAGGCTAATTCTTGTCCAATTAGGGTTTTTTAACCAATCTTGTGCATCCAATAGGTGTTTTGTGTCATTGGATGAAAATTTAGGTCATTTCTGTCCTCCGCACACTTAATCTTGTCCAATTAGGGTTTTTAACAAATCTTGTGCATCCAATAGGTGTTTTTGTGTCATTGGATAAACATTTAGGTCATTTTCGTCCTCCCTACACTTAATCTTGTCCAATTAGGGTTTCTAACCAATCTTGTGCATCCAATAGGTGTTTTTGTGTCATTGGATGAACGATTAGGTCATTTTCGATCTCACTAGGCTAATTCTTGTCCAATTAGGGTTTTTAACCAATCTTGTGCATCCAATAGGTGTTTTTGTGTCATCGGATGAACATTTAGGTCATTTTCATCCTTCCTAGGCTTATGCTTGCTCAATTAGGGTTTCTAACCAATCTTGTGCATCCAATAGGTGTTTTTGTGTCATTGGATGAAAAATTACGTCATTTACGTCGTCCCTAGGCTAATTCTTGTCCAATTAGGGTTTTTTAACCAATCTTGTGCATCCAATAGGTGTTTTGTGTCATTGGATGAACAATTAGGTCATTTTCGTCCTCCCTAAGCTAATTCTTGTCCAATTAGGGTTTTTAACCAATCTTGTGCATCCAATAGGTGTTTTTGTGTCGTTGGATGAATGTTTATGTCATTTTCGTCCTCCCTACACTTATTCTTGTCCAATTAGGGTTTTTAACCAATCTTGTGCATCCAATAGGTGTTTTTGTGTCATCGGATGAACATTTAGTTCATTTTCATCCTTCCTAGGCTTATGCTTGTCCAATTAGGGTTTCTAACCAATCTTGTGCATCCAATAGGTGTTTTTGTGTCATTGGATGAAAAATTACGTCATTTACGTCCTCCCTAGGCTAATTCTTGTCCAATTAGGGTTTTTAACCAGTCTTGTGGATCCAATAGGTGTTTTTGTGTCATCGAATGAATATTTAGGTCATTTTTATCCTCCCTAGGCTTATGCTTTTCCAATTAGGGATTCTAACCAATCTTGTGCATCCAATAGGTGTTTTTGTGTCATTGGATGAAAAATTACGTCATATACGTCTTCCCTAGGCTAATTCTTGTCCAATTAGGGTTTTTTAACCAATCTTGTGCATCCAATAGGTGTTTTTGTGTCATTGGATGAAAAATTACGTCATTTACGTCCTCCCTAGGCTAATTCTTGTCCAATTAGGGTTTTTAACCAATCTTGTGCATCCAATAGGTGTTTTTGTGTCATCGGATGAACATTTAGGTCATTTACCTCCTTCCTAGGCTTATGCTTGTCCAATTAGGGTTTCTAACCAATCTTGTGCATCCAATAGGTGTTTTTGTGTCATTGGATTAAAAATAACGTCATTTACGTCCTCCCTAGGCTAATTCTTGTCCAATTATGGTTTTTTAACTAATCTTGTGCATCCAATAGGTGTTTTGTGTCATTGGATGAACAATTAGGTCATTTTCGTCCTCCCTAGGCTAATTCTTGTCCAATTAGGGTTTTTAACCAATCTTGTGCATCCAATAGGTGTTTTTGTGTCATTGGATGAATGTTTATGTCATTTTCGTCCTCCCTACACTTATTCTTGTCCAATTAGGGTTTTTAACCAATCTTGTGCATCCAATAGGTGTTTTTGTGTCATCGAATGAATATTTAGGTCATTTTCATCCTCCCTACGCTTATGCTTTTCCAATTAGGGTTTCTAACCAATCTTGTGCATCCAATAGGAGTTTTTGTGTCATTGGATGAATTATTATGTCATTTACGTCCTCCCTAGGCTAATTCTTGTCCAATTAGGGTTTTTTAACCAATCTTGTGCATCCAATAGGTGTTTTGTGTCATTGGATGAATATTTAGGTCATTTTCTCGTCCCTACACTTAATCTTGTCCAATTAGGGTTTTTAACCATTCTTGTGCATCCAATAGGTGTTTTTGTGTCATTGGATGAATGTTTAGGTCATTTTCGTCCTCCCTACACTTAATCTTGTCCAATTAGGGTTTTTAACCAATCTTAATCATCCAATAGGTATATTGTGTCATTGGATGAAAATTTAGGACATTTCTGTTCTCCGTACACTTAATCTTGTCCAATTAGGGTTTTTAACAAATCTTGTGCATCCAATAGGTGTTTTTGTGTCATTGGATGAACATTTAGGTCATTTTCGTCCTCCCTACACTTAATCTTGTCCAATTAGGGTTTCTAACCAATCTTGTGCATCCAATAGGTGTTTTTGTGTCATTGGAGGAACGATTAGGTCATTTTCGACCTCCCTAGGCTAATTCTTGTCCAATTAGGGTTTTTAACCAATCGTGTGCATCCAATAGGTGTTTTTGTGTCATTGGATGAACGATTAGGTCATTTTCGACCTCCCTAGGCTAATTCTTGTCCAATTAGGGTTTTTAACCAATCTTGTGCATCCAATAGGTGTTTTTGTGTCATCGGATGAACATTTAGGTCATTTTCATCCTTCCTAGGCTTATGCTTGTCCAATTAGGGTTTCTAACCAATCTTGTGCATCCAATAGGTGTTTTTGTGTCATTGGATGAAAAATTACGTCATTTACGTCCTCCCTAGTCGAATTCTTTTCCAATTAGGGTTTTTTAACCAATCTTGTTCATCCAATAGGTGTTTTTTGTGTCATTGGATGAATGATTAGGTCATTTTCGACCTCCCTAGGCTAATTCTTATCCAATTAGGGTTTTTAACCAATCTTGTGCATCCAATAGGTGTTTTTGTGTCATCGAATGAATATTTAGGTCATTTTCATCCTCCCTAGGCTTATGTTTGTCCAATTAGGGTTTCTAACCAATCTTGTGCATCCAATAGGTGTTTTTGTGTCATTGGATGAAAAATTACGTCATTTACGTCCTCCCTAGGCTAATTCTTGTCCAATTAGGGTTTTTTAACCAATCTTGTGCATCCAATAGGTGTTTTGTGTCATTGGATGAACAATTAGGTCATTTTCTTCCTCCCTAGGCTAATTCTTGTCCAATTAGGGTTTTTAACCAATCTTGTGCATCCAATAGGTGTTTTTGTGTCATTGGATGAATGTTTAGGTCATTTTCGTCCTCCCTACACTTAATCTTGTCCAATTAGGGTTTTTAACCATTCTTGCGCATCCAATAGGTGTTTTTGTGTCATTGGATGAATGTTTAGGTCATTTTCGTCCTCCCTACACTTAATCTTGTCCAATTCGGGTTTTTAACCAATCTTGTACATCCAATAGGTGTTTTGTGTCATTAGATGAACATTTAGGTCATCTTTGTCCTCCGTAAACTTAATGTTGTCCAATTAGGGTTTCTAACCAATCTTGTGCATCCAATAGGTGTTTTTGTGTCATTGGATGAACATTTAGGTCATTTTCGTCCTCCCTACACTTAATCTTGTCCAATTAGGGTTTCTAACCAATCTTGTGCATCCAATAGGTGTTTTTTGTGTCATTGGATGAATGATTAGGTCATTTTCGACCTCCCTAGGCTAATTCTTATCCAATTAGGGTTTTTAACCAATCTTGTGCATCCAATAGGTGTTTTTGTGTCATCGAATGAATATTTAAGTCATTTTCATCCTCCCTAGGCTTATGCTTGTCCAATTAGGGTTTCTAACCAATCTTGTGCATCCAATAGGTGTTTTTGTGTCATTGGATGAAAAATTACGTCATTTACGTCCTCCCTAGGTTAATTCTTGTCTAATTAGGGTTTTTTAACCAATCTTGTGCATCCAATAGGTGTTTTGTGTCATTGGATGAACAATTAGGTCATTTTCGTCCTCCCTAGGCTAATTCTTGTCCAATTAGGGTTTGTAACCAATCTTGTGCATCCAATAGGTGTTTTTGTGTCATTGGATGAACATTTAGGTCATTTTCGTCCTCCCTACACTTAATCTTGTCCAATTAGGGTTTTTAACCATTCTTGTGCATCCAATAGGTGTTTTTGTGTCATTGGATGAATGTTTAGGTCATTTTCGTCCTCCCTACACTTAAACTTGTCCAATTAGGGTTTTTAACCAATCTTGTACATCCAATAGGTGTTTTGTGTCATTGGATGAACATTTAGGTCATTTTTGTCCTCCGTAAACTTAATCTTGTCCAATTAGGGTTTCTAACCAATCTTGTGCATCCAATAGGTGTTTTTGTGTCATTGGATGAAAAATTACGTCATTTACGTCCTCCCTAGGCTAATTCTTGTCCAATTAGGGTTTTTTAACCAATCTTGTGCATCCAATAGGTGTTTTGTGTCATTGGATGAACAATTAGGTCATTTTCTTCCTCCCTAGGCTAATTCTTGTCCAATTAGGGTTTTTAACCAATCTTGTGCATCCAATAGGTGTTTTTGTGTCATTGGATGAATGTTTAGGTCATTTTCGTCCTCCCTACACTTAATCTTGTCCAATTAGGGTTTTTAACCAATCTTGTACATCCAATAGGTGTTTTGTGTCATTGGATGAACATTTAGGTCATTTTTGTCCTCCGTAAACTTAATGTTGTCCAATTAGGGTTTCTAACCAATCTTGTGCATCCAATAGGTGTTTTTGTGTCATTGGATGAAAAATTACGTCATTTACGTCCTCCCTAGGTTAATTCTTGTCCAATTAGGGTTTTTTTAACCAATCTTGTGCATCCAATAGGTGTCTTGTGTCATTGGATGAACAATTAGGTCATTTTCGTCATCCCTAGGCTAATTCTTGTCCAATTAGGGTTTGTAACCAATCTTGTGCATCCAATAGGTGTTTTTGTGTCATTGGATGAATGTTTAGGTCATTTTCGTCCTCCCTACACTTAATCTTGTCCAATTAGGGTTTTTAACCATTCTTGTGCATCCAATAGGTGTTTTTGTGTCATTGAATGAATGTTTAGGTCATTTTCGTCCTCCCTACACTTAATCTTGTCCAATTAAGGTTTTTAAGCATTCTTGTGCATCCAATAGGTGTTTTTGTGTCATTGGATGAATGTTTAGGTCATTTTCTTCCTCCCTACACTTAATCTTGTCCAATTAGGGTTTTTAAGCATTCTTGTGCATCCAATAGGTGTTTTTGTGTCATTGGATGAATGTTTAGGTCATTTTCGTCCTCCTTACACTTAATCTTGTCCAATTAGGGTTTTTAACCAATCTTGTACATCCAATAGGTGTTTTGTGTCATTGGATGAACACTTAGGTCATTTTTGTCCTCCGTAAACTTAATCTTGTCCAATTAGGGTTTCTAACCAATCTTGTGCATCCAATAGGTGTTTTTGTGTCATTGGATGAAAAATTACGTCATTTACGTCCTCCCTAGGCTAATTCTTGTCCAATTAGGATTTATTAACCAATCTTGTGCATCCAATTGGTGTTTTGTGTCATTGGATGAACAATTTGGTCATTTTCGTCCTCCCTAGGCTAATTCTTGTCCAATTAGGGTTTTTAACCAATCTTGTGCATCCAATAGGTGTTTTTGTGTCATTGGATGAATGTTTAGGTCATTTTCGTCCTCCCTACACTTAATCTTGTCCAATTAAGGTTTTTAAGCATTCTTGTGCATCCAATAGGTGTTTTTGTGTCATTGGATGAATGTTTAGGTCATTTTCGTCCTTCCTACACTTAATCTTGTCCAATTAGGGTTTTTAACCATTCTTGTGCATCCAATAGGTGTTTTTGTGTCATTAGATGAATGTTTAGGTCATTTTCGTCCTCCCTACACTTAATCTTGTCCAATTAGGGTTTTTAACCAATCTTGTACATCCAATAGGTGTTTTGTGTCATTGGATGAACATTTAGGTCATTTTTGTCCTCCGTAAACTTAATGTTGTCCAATTAGGGTTCTAACCAATCTTGTGCATCCAATAGGTGTTTTTGTGTCATTGGATGAACATTTAGGTCATTTTCGTCGTCCATACACTTAATCTTGTCCAATTAGGGTTTCTAACCAATCTTGTGCATCCAATAGGTGTTTTTTGTGTCATTGGATGAATGATTAGGTCATTTTCGACCTCCCTAGGCTAATTCTTATCCAATTAGGGTTTTTAACCAATCTTGTGCATCCAATAGGTGTTTTTGTGTCATTGGATGAAAAATTACGTCAATTACGTCCTCCCTAGTCTAATTCTTGTCCAATTAGGGTTTTTTAACCAATCTTGTGCATCCAATAGGTGTTTTTGTGTCATTGGATGAATGTTTAGGTCATTTTCGTCCTCCCTACACTTAATCTTGTCCAATTAGGGTTTTTAACCATTCTTGTGCATCCAATAGGTGTTTTTGTGTCATTAAATGAATGTTTAGGTCATTTTCGTCCTCCCTACACTTAATCTTGTCCAATTAGGGTTTTTAACCAATCTTGTACATCCAATAGGTGTTTTGTGTCATTGGATGAACATTTAGGTCATTTTTGTCCTCCGTAAACTTAATGTTGTCCAATTAGGGTTTCTAACCAATCTTGTGCATCCAATAGGTGTTTTTGTGTCATTGGATGAAGATTTAGGTCATTTTCGTCCTCCCTACACTTAATCTTGTCCAATTAGGGTTTCTAACCAATCTTGTGCATCCAATAGGTGTTTTTTGTATCATTGGATGAATGATTAGGTCATTTTCGACCTCCCTAGGCTAATTCTTATCCAATTAGGGTTTTTAACCAATCTTGTGCATCCAATAGGTGTTTTTGTGTCATCGAATGAATATTTAAGTCATTTTCATCCTCCCTAGGCTTATGCTTGTCCAATTAGGGTTTCTAACCAATCTTGTGCATCCAATAGGTGTTTTTGTGTCATTGGATGAAAAATTACGTCATTTACGTCCTCCATAGGTTAATTCTTGTCCAATTAGGGTTTTTTAACCAATCTTGTGCATCCAATAGGTGTTTTGTGTCATTGGATGAACAATTAGGTCATTTTCGTCCTCCCTAGGCTAATTCTTGTCCAATTAGGGTTTTTAACCAATCTAGAGCATCCAATAGGTGTTTTGTGTTATTGGATGAATATTTAGGTCATTTTCGTCGTCCCTACACTTAATCTTGTCCAATTAGGGTTTTTAACCATTCTTGTGCATCCAATAGGTGTTTTTGTGTCATTGGATGAATGTTTAGGTCATTTTCGTCCTCCCTACACTTAATCTTGTCCAATTAGGGTTTTTAACCAATCTTGTGCATCCAATAGGTGTTTTGTGTCATTGGATGAACAATTAGGTCATTTTCGTCCTCCCTAGGCTAATTCTTGTCCAATTAGGGTTTTTAACTATTCTTGTGCATCCAATAGGTGTTTTTGTCTCATTGGATGAAAAATTACGTCATTTACGTCCTCCCTAGTCGAATTCTTGTCCAATTAGGGTTTTTTAACCAATCTTGTGCATCCAATAGGTGTTTTGTGTCAATGGATGAACAATTCGGTCATTTTCGTCCTCCCTAGGCTAATTCTTGTCCAATTAGGGTTTTTAACCAATCTAGTGTATGCAATAGGTGTTTTGTGTTATTGGATGAATATTTAGGTCATTTTCGTCCTCCCTACACTTAATCTTGTCCAATTAGGGTTTTTAACCATTCTTGTGCATCCAATAGGTGTTTTTGTGTCATTGGATGAATGTTTAGGTCATTTTCGTCCTCCCTACACTTAATCTTGTCCAATTAGGGTTTTTAACCAATCTTGTGCATCCAATAGGTGTTTTTGTGTCATTGGATGAATGTTTAGGTCATTTTCGTCCTCCCTACACTTAATCTTGTCCAATTAGGGTTTTTAACCATTCTTGTGCATCCAATAGGTGTTTTTGTGTCATTGGATGAATGTTTAGGTCATTTTCGTCCTCCCTACACTTAATCTTGTCCAATTCGGGTTTTTAACCAATCTTGTACATCCAATAGGTGTTTTGTGTCATTGGATGAACATTTAGGTCATCTTTGTCCTCCGTAAACTTAATGTTGTCCAATTAGGGTTTCTAACCAATCTTGTGCATCCAATAGGTGTTTTTGTGTCATTGGATGAAAAATTAGGTCATTTTCGTCCTCCCTAGGCTAATTCTTGTCCAATTAGGGTTTTTAACCAATCTTGTGCATCCAATAGGTGTTTTTGTGTCATTGGATGAATGTTTAGGTCATTTTCGTCCTCCCTACACTTAATCTTGTCCAATTAGGGTTTTTAACCATTCTTGTGCATCCAATAGGTGTTTTTGTGTCATTGGATGAATGTTAAGGTCATTTTCGTCCTCCCTACACTTAATCTTGTCCAATTCGAGTTTTTAACCAATCTTGTACATCCAATAGGTGTTTTGTGTCATTGGATGAACATTTAGGTCATCTTTGTCCTCCGTAAACTTAATGTTGTCCAATTAGGGTTTCTAACCAATCTTTTGCATCCAATAGGTGTTTTTGTGTCATTGGATGAAAAATTAGGTCATTTTCGTCCTCCCTAGGCTAATTCTTGTCCAATTAGGGTTTTTAACCAATCTTGTGCATCCAATAGGTGTTTTTGTGTCATTGGATGAATGTTTAGGTCATTTTCGTCCTCCCTACACTTAATCTTGTCCAATTAGGGTTTTTAACCATTCTTGTGCATCCAATAGGTGTTTTTGTGTCATCGAATGAATATTTAAGTCATTTTCATCCTCCCTAGGCTTATGCTTGTCCAATTAGGGTTTCTAACCAATCTTGTGCATCCAATAGGTGTTTTTGTGTCATTGGATGAAAAATTACGTCATTTACGTCCTCCCTAGTCGAATTCTTTTCCAATTAGGGTTTTTTAACCAATCTTGTGCATCCAATAGGTGTTTTTTGTGTCATTGGATGAATGATTAGGTCATTTTCGACCTCCCTAGGCTAATTCTTATCCAATTAGGGTTTTTAACCAATCTTGTGCATCCAATAGGTGTTTTTGTGTCATCGAATGAATATTTAAGTCATTTTCATCCTCCCTAGGCTTATTCTTGTCCAATTAGGGTTTCTAACCAATCTTGTGCATCCAATAGGTGTTTTTGTGTCATTGGATGAAAAATTACGTCATTTACGTCCTCCCTAGGTTAATTCTTGTCCAATTAGGGTTTTTTAACCAATCTTGTGCATCCAATAGGTGTTTTGTGTCATTGGATGAACAATTAGGTCATTTTCGTCCTCCCTACACTTAATCTTGTCCAATTAGGGTTTCTAACCAATCTTGTGCATCCAATAGGTGTTTTTTGTGTCATTGGATGAATGATTAGGTCATTTTCGACCTCCCTAGGCTAATTCTTATCCAATTAGGGTTTTTAACCAATCTTGTGCATCCAATAGGTGTTTTTGTGTCATCGAATGAATATTTAGGTCATTTTCATCCTCCCTAGGCTTATGCTTGTCCAATTAGGGTTTCTAACCAATCTTGTGCATCCAATAGGTGTTTTTGTGTCATTGGATGAAAAATTACGTCATTTACGTCCTCCCTAGGCTAAATCTTGTCCAATTAGGGTTTTTTAACCAATCTTGTGCATCCAATAGGTGTTTTGTGTCATTGGATGAACAATTAGGTCTTTTTCGTCCCCCCTAGGCTAATTCTTGTCCAATTAGGGATTTTAACCAATCTAGTGCATCCAATAGGTGTTTTGTGTCATTGGATGAATATTTAGGTCATTTTCGTCCTCCCTACACTTAATCTTGTGCAATTAGGGTTTTTAACCAATCTTGTGCATCCAATAGGTGTTTTGTGTCATTGGATGAACATTTAGGTCATTTCTGTCCTCCGTACACTTAATCTTGTCCAATTAGGGTTGTTAACCAATCTTGTGCATCCAATAGGTGTTTTTGTGTCATCGGATGAACATTTAGGTCATTTTCATCCTTCCTAGGCTTATGCTTGTCCAATTTGGGTTTCTAACCAATCTTGTGAATCCAATAGGTGTTTTTGTGTCATTGGATGAAAAATTACGTCATTTACGTCCTCCCTAGGCTAATTCTTGTCCAATTAGGGTTTTTAACCAATCTTGTGCATCCAATAGGTGTTTTTGTGTCATCGAATGAATATTTAGGTCATTTTTATCCTCCCTAGGCTTATGGTTTTCCAATTAGGGTTTCTAACCAATCTTGTGCATCCAATAGGTGTTTTTGTGTCATTGGATGAAAAATTACGTCATTTACGTCCTCCCTAGGCTAATTCTTGTCCAATTAGGGTTTTTAACCAATCTTGTGCATCCAATAGGTGTTTTTGTGTCATCGAATGAATATTTAGGTCATTTTTATCCTCCCTAGGCTTATGCTTTTCCAATTAGGGTTTCTAACCAATCTTGTGCATCCAATAGGTGTTTTTGTGTCATTGGATGAAAAATTACGTCATTTACGTCTTCCCTAGGCTAATTCTTGTCCAATTAGGGTTTTTTAACCAATCTTGTGCATCCAATAGGTGTTTTTGTGTCATTGGATGAAAAATTACGTCATTTACGTCCTCCCTAGGCTAATTCTTGTCCAATTAGGGTTTTTAACCAATCTTGTGCATCCAATAGGTGTTTTTGTGTCATCGGATGAACATTTAGGTCATTTTCCTCCTTCCTAGGCTTATGCTTGTCCAATTAGGGTTTCTAACCAATCTTGTGCATCCAATAGGTGTTTTTGTGTCATTGGATGAAAAATTACGTCATTTACGTCCTCCCTAGGCTAAATCTTGTCCAATTAGGGTTTTTTAACCAATCTTGTGCATCCAATAGGTGTTTTGTGTCATTGGATGAACAATTAGGTCATTTTCGTCCTCCCTAGGCTAATTCTTGTCCAATTACGGTTATTAACCAATCTAGTGCATCCAATAGGTGTTTTGTGTCCTTGGATGAATATTTAGGTCATTTTCGTCCTCCCTACACTTAATCTTGTCCAATTAGGGTTTTTAACCATTCTTGTGCATCCAATACGTGTTTTTGTGTCATTGGATGAATGTTTAGGTCATTTTCGTCCTCCCTACACTTAATCTTGTCCAATTAGGGGTTTTAACCAATCTTGTGCATCCAATAGGTGTTTTGTATCATTGGATGAACATTTAGGTCATTTCTTTCCTCCGTACAATTAATCTTGTCCAATTAGGGTTTTTAACAAATCTTGTGCATCCAATAGGTGTTTTTGTGTCATTGGATGAACATTTAGGTCATTTTCGTGCTCCCTACACTTAATCTTGTCCAATTAGGGTTTCTAACCAATCTTGTGCATCCAATAGGTGTTTTTGTGTCATTGGAGGAACGATTAGGTCATTTTCGATCTCACTAGGCTAATTCTTGTCCAATTAGGGTTTTTAACCAATCTTGTGCATCCAATAGGTGTTTTTGTGTCATCGGATGAACATTTAGGTCATTTTCATCCTTCCTAGGCTTATGCTTGCTCAATTAGGGTTTCTAACCAATCTTGTGCATCCAATAGGTGTTTTTGTGTCATTGGATGAAAAATTACGTCATTTACGTCCTCCCTAGGCTAATTCTTGTCCAATTAGGGTTTTTTAACCAATCTTGTGCATCCAATAGGTGTTTTGTGTCATTGGATGAACATTTAGGTCATTTTCGTCCTCCCTACACTTAATCTTGTCCAATTAGGGTTTCTAACCAATCTTGTGCATCCAATAGGTGTTTTTGTGTCATTGGATGAATATTTAGGTCATTTTCGTCCTCCCTACACTTAATCTTGTCCAATTAGGGTTTCTAACCAATCTTGTGCATCCAATAGGTGTTTTTTGTGTCATTGGATGAATGATTAGGTCATTTTCGACCTCCCTAGGCTAATTCTTATCCAATTAGGGTTTTTCACCAATCTTGTGCATCCAATAGGTGTTTTTATGTCATCGAATGAATATTTAAGTCATTTTCATCCTCCCTAGGCTTATGCTTGTCCAATTAGGGTTTCTAACCAATCTTGTGCATCCAATAGGTGTTTTTGTGTCATTGGATGAAAAATTACGTCATTTACGTCCTCCCTAGGTTAATTCTTGTCCAATTAGGGTTTTTTTAACCAATCTTGTGCATCCAATAGGTGTTTTGTGTCATTGGATGAACAATTAGGTCATTTTCGTCATCCCTAGGCTAATTCTTGTCCAATTAGGGTTTGTAACCAATCTTGTGCATCCAATAGGTGTTTTTGTGTCATTGGATGAATGTTTAGGTCATTTTCGTCCTCCGTACACTTAATCTTGTCCAATTAGGGTTTTTAACCATTCTTGTGCATCCAATAGGTGTTTTTGTGTCATCGAATGAATATTTAAGTCATTTTCATCCTCCCTAGGCTTATGCTTGTCCAATTAGGGTTTCTAACCAATCTTGTGCATCCAATAGGTGTTTTTGTGTCATTGGATGAAAAATTACGTCATTTACGTCCTCCATAGGTTAATTCTTGTCCAATTAGGGTTTTTTAACCAATCTTGTGCATCCAATAGGTGTTTTGTGTCATTGGATGAACAATTAGGTCATTTTCGTCCTCCCTAGGCTAATTCTTGTCCAATTAGGGTTTGTAACCAATCTTGTGCATCCAATAGGTGTTTTTGTGTCATTGGATGAATGTTTAGGTCATTTTCGTCCTCCCTACACTTAATCTTGTCCAATTAGGGTTTTTAACCATTCTTGTGCATCCAATAGGTGTTTTTGTGTCATTGGATGAATGTTTAGGTCATTTTCGTCCTCCCTACACTTAATCTTGTCCAATTAGGGATTTTAACCTATCTTGTACATCCAATAGGTGTTTTGTGTCATTGGATGAACATTTAGGTCATTTTTATCCTCCGTAAACTTAATGTTGTCCAATTAGGGTTTCTAACCAATCTTGTGCATCCAATAGGTGTTTTTGTGTCATTGGATGAACATTTAGGTTATTTTCGTCCTCCGTAAACTTAATCTTGTCCAATTAGGGTTTCTAACCAATCTTGTGCATCCAATAGGTGTTTTTTGTGTCATTGGATGAATGATTAGGTCATTTTCGACCTCCCTAGGCTAATTCTTATCCAATTAGGGTTTTTAACCAATCTTGTGCATCCAATAGGTGTTTTTGTGTCATCGAATGAATATTTAAGTCATTTTCATCCTCCCTAGGCTTATGCTTGTCCAATTAGGGTTTTTAACCAATCTTGTACATCCAATAGGTGTTTTGTGTCATTGGATGAACATTTAGGTCATTTTTGTCCTCCGTAAACTTAATGTTGTCCAATTAGGGTTTCTAACCAATCTTGTGCATCCAATAGGTGTTTTTGTGTCAATGGATGAACATTTAGGTCATTTTCTTCCTCCCTACACTTAATCTTGTCCAATTAGGGTTTCTAACCAATCTTGTGCATCCGATAGGTGTTTTTTGTGTCATTGGATGAATGATTAGGTCATTTTCGACCTCCCTAGGCTAATTCTTATCCAATTAGGGTTTTTAACCAATCTTGTGCATCCAATAGGTGTTTTTGTGTCATCGAATGAATATTTAGGTCATTTTCATCCTCCCTAGGCTTATGTTTGTCCAATTAGGGTTTCTAACCAATCTTGTGCATCCAATAGGTGTTTTTGTGTCATTGGATGAAAAATTACGTCATTTACGTCCTCCCTAGGCTAATTCTTGTCCAATTAGGGTTTTTTAACCAATCTTGTGCATCCAATAGGTGTTTTGTGTCATTGGATGAACAATTAGGTCATTTTCTTCCTCCCTAGGCTAATTCTTGTCCAATTAGGGTTTTTAACCAATCTTGTGCATCCAATAGGTGTTTTTGTGTCATTGGATGAATGTTTAGGTCATTTTCGTCCTCCCTACACTTAATCTTGTCCAATTAGGGTTTTTAACCATTCTTGTGCATCCAATAGGTGTTTTTGTGTCATTGGATGAATGTTTAGGTCATTTTCGTCGTCCCTACACTTAATCTTGTCCAATTCGGGTTTTTAACCAATCTTGTACATCCAATAGGTGTTTTGTGTCATTGGATGAACATTTAGGTCATCTTTGTCCTCCGTAAACTTAATGTTGTCCAATTAGGGTTTCTAACCAATCTTGTGCATCCAATAGGTGTTTTTGTGTCATTGGATGAACATTTAAGTCATTTTCGTCCTCCCTGTACTTAATCTTGTCCAATTAGGGTTTCTAACCAATCTTGTGCATCCAATAGGTGTTTTTGTGTCATTGGATGAAAAATTACGTCATTTATGTCCTCCCTAGGCTAATTCTTGTCCAATTAGGGTTTTTAACCAATCTTGTGCATCCAATAGGTGTTTTTGTGATATCGGATGAACATTTAGGTCATTTTCCTCCTTCCTAGGCTTATGCTTGTCCAATTAGGGTTTCTAACCAATCTTGTGCTTCCAATAGGTGTTTTTGTGTCATTGGATGAAAAATAACGTCATTTACGTCCTCCCTAGGCTAATTCTTGTCCAATTATGGTTTTTTAACTAATCTTGTGCATCCAATAGGTGTTTTGTGTCATTGGATGAACAATTAGGTCATTTTCGTCCTCCCTAGGCTAATTCTTGTCCAATTAGGGTTTTTAACCAATCTTGTGCATCCAATACGTGTTTTTGTGTCATCGGATGAACATTTAGGTCATTTTCCTCCTTCCTAGGCTTATGCTTGTCCAATTAGGGTTTCTAACCAATCTTGTGCTTCCAATAGGTGTTTTTGTGTCATTGGATGAAAAATAACGTCATTTACGTCCTCCCTAGGCTAATTCTTGTCCAATTATGGTTTTTTAACTAATCTTGTGCATCCAATAGGTGTTTTGTGTCATTGGATGAACAATTAGGTCATTTTCGTCCTCCCTAGGCTAATTCTTATCCAATTAGGGTTTTTAACCAATCTTGTGCATCCAATAGGTGTTTTTGTGTCATCGAATGAATATTTAGCTCATTTTCATCCTCCCTAGGCTTATGCTTGTCCAATTAGGGTTTCTAACCAATCTTGTGCATCCAATAGGTGTTTTTGTGTCATTGGATGAATGTTTAGGTCATTTTCGTCCTCCCTACACTTAATCTTGTCCAATTAGGGTTTTTAACCATTCTTGTGCATCCAATAGGTGTTTTTGTGTCATTGGATGAATGTTTAGGTCATTTTCGTCCTCCCTACACTTAATCTTGTCCAATTAGGGTTTTTAACCAATCTTGTACATCCAATAGGTGTTTTGTGTCATTGGATGAACATTTAGGTCATTTTTGTCCTCCGTAAACTTAATGTTGTCCAATTAGGGTTTCTAACCAATCTTGTGCATCCAATAGGGGTTTTTGTGTCATTGGATGAACATTTAGGTCATTTTCGTGCTCCCTACACTTAATCTTGTCCAACTAGGGTTTCTAACCAATCTTGTGCATCCAATAGGTGTTTTTGTGTCATTGGAGGAACGATTAGGTCATTTTCGATCTCACTAGGCTAATTCTTGTCCAATTAGGGTTTTTAACCAATCTTGTGCATCCAATAGGTGTTTTTGTGTCATCGGATGAACATTTAGGTCATTTTCATCCTTCCTAGGCTTATGCTTGCTCAATTAGGGTTTCTAACCAATCTTGTGCATCCAATAGGTGTTTTTGTGTCATTGGATGAAAAATTACGTCATTTACGTCCTCCCTAGGCTAATTCTTGTCCAATTAGGGTTTTTTAACCAATCTTGTGCATCCAATAGGTGTTTTGTGTCATTGGATGAACAATTAGGTCATTTTCGTCCTCCCTAGGCTAATTCTTGTCCAACTAGGGTTTTTAACCAATCTTGTGCAACCAATAGGTGTTTTTGTGTCATTGGATGAACATTTAGGTCATTTTCCTCCTTCCTAGGCTTATGCTTGTCCAATTAGGGTTTCTAACCAATCTTGTGCTTCCAATAGGTGTTTTTGTGTCATTGGATGAAAAATAACGTCATTTACGTCCTCCCTAGGCTAATTCATGTCCAATTATGGTTTTTTAACTAATCTTGTGCATCCAATAGGTGTTTTGTGTCATTGGATGAACAATTAGGTCATTTTCGTCCTCCCTATGCTAATTCTTGTCCAATTAGGGTTTTTAACCAATCTGGGGCATCCAATAAGTGTTTTTGTGTCATTGGATGAATGTTAAAGTCATTTTCGTCCTCCCTACACTTAATCTTGTCCAACTAGGGTTTTTAACCAATCTTGTGCATCCAATTGGTGTTTTGTGTCATTGGATGAATATTTAGGTCATTTTCGTCCTCCATACACTTAATCATGTCAAATTAGGATTTTTAACCAATCTTGTGCATCCAATAGGTGTTTTTGTGTCATTGGATGAACATTTAGGTCATTTTCGTCCTCCCTACACTTAATCTTGTCCAATTAGGGTTTCTAACCAATCTTGTACATCCAATAGGTGTTTTTGTGTCACTGGATGAACGATTAGGTCATTTTCGACCTCCCTACACTAATTCTTGTCCAATTAGGGTTTTTAACCAATCTTGTGCATCCAATAGGTGTTTTTGTGTCATCGGATGAACATTTAGGTCATTTTCATTCTTCCTAGGCTTATGCTTGTCCAATTGGGGTTTCTAACCAATCGTGTGCATCCAATAGGTGTTTTTGTGTCATTGGATGAAAAATTACGTCATTTACGTCTTCCCTAGGCTAATTCTTGTCCAATTAGGGTTTTTTAACCAATCTTGTGCATCCAATAGGTGTTTTTGTGTCATTGGATGAAAAATTTCGTCATTTACGTCCTCCCTAGGCTAATTCTTGTCCAATTACGGTTTTTAACCAATCTTGTGCATCCAATAGGTGTTTTTGTGTCATCGGATGAACATTTAGGTCATTTTCCTCCTTCCTAGGCTTATGCTTGTCCAATTAGGGTTTCTAACCAATCTTGTGCATCCAATAGGTGTTTTTGTGTAATTGGATTAAAAATAACGTTATTTACGTCCTCCCTAGGCTAATTCTTGTCCAATTATGGTTTTTTAACTAATCTTGTGCATCCAATAGGTGTTTTGTGTCATTGGATGAACAATTAGGTCATTTTCGTCCTCCCTAGGCTAATTCTTGTCCAATTAGGGTTTTTAACCAATCTTGTGCATCCAATAGGTGTTTTTGTGTCATTGGATGAATGTTTATGTCATTTTCGTCCTCCCAACACTTATTCTTGTCCAATTAGGGTTTTTTAACCAATCTTGTGCATCCAATAGGTGTTTTGTGTCATTGGATGAACAATTAGGTCTTTTTCGTCCCCCCTAGGCTAATTCTTGTCCAATTAGGGATTTTAACCAATCTAGTGCATCCAATAGGTGTTTTGTGTCATTGGATGAATATTTAGGTCATTTTCGTCCTCCCTACACTTAATCTTGTGCAATTAGGGTTTTTAACCAATCTTGTGCATCCAATAGGTGTTTTGTGTCATTGGATGAACATTTAGGTCATTTCTGTCCTCCGTACACTTAATCTTGTCCAATTAGGGTTGTTAACCAATCTTGTGCATCCAATAGGTGTTTTTGTGTCATCGGATAAACATTTAGGTCATTTTCATCCTTCCTAGGCTTATGCTTGTCCAATTAGGGTTTCTAACCAATCTTGTGCATCCAATAGGTGTTTATGTGTCATTGGATGAAAAATTACGTCATTTACGTCCTCCCTAGGCTAATTCTTGTCCAATTAGGGTTTTTAACCAATCTTGTGCATCCAATAGGTGTTTTTGTGTCATCAAATGAATATTTAGGTCATTTTTATCCTCCCTAGGCTTATGCTTTTCCAATTTGGGTTTCTAACCAATCTTGTGCATCCAATAGGTGTTTTTGTGTCATTGGATGAAAAATTACGTCATTTACGTCTTCCCTAGGCTAATTCTTGTCCAATTAGGGTTTTTTAACCAATCTTGTGCATCCAATAGGTGTTTTTGTGTCATTGGATGAAAAATTTCGTCATTTACGTCCTCCCTAGGCTAATTCTTGTCCAATTAGGGTTTTTAACCAATCTTGTGCATCCAATAGGTGTTTTTGTGTCATCGGATGAACATTTAGGTCATTTTCCTCCTTCCTAGGCTTATGCTTGTCCAATTAGGGTTTCTAACCAATCTTGTGCATCCAATAGGTGTTTTTGTGTCATTGGATTAAAAATAACGTCATTTACGTCCTCCCTAGGCTAATTCTTGTCCAATTTGGGTTTTTAACCAATCTTGTGCATCCAACAGGTGTTTTTGTGTCATTGGATGAACAATTAGGTCCGTTTTGTCCTCCCTACACTTAATCTTGTCCAATTAGGGTTTCTAACCAATCTTGTGCATCCAATAGGAGTTTTTGTGTCATTGGATGAACAATTAGGTCATTTTCGTCCTCCCTAGGCTAATTCTTGTCCAATTAGGGTTTTTAACCAATCTTGTGCATCCAATAGGTGTTTTTGTGTCATTGGATGAATGTTTATGTCATTTTCGTCCTCCCTAGGCTTATTCTTGTCCAATTAGGGTTTTTAACCAATCTTGTGCATCCAATACGTGTTTTTGTGTCATCGAATGAATATTTAGGTCATTTTCATCCTCCCTAGGCTTATGCTTGTCCAATTAAGGTTTCTAACCAATCTTGTGCATCCAATAGGTGTTTTTGTGTCTTTGGATGAAAAATTACGTCATTTACGTCCTCCCTAGGCTAAATCTTGTCCAATTAGGGTTTTTTAACCAATCTTGTGCATCCAATAGGTGTTTTGTGTCATTGGATGAACAATTAGGTCATTTTCGTCCTCCCTAGGCTAATTCTTGTCCAATTAGGGTTATTAACCAATCTAGTGCATCCAATAGGTGTTTTGTGTCATTGGATGAATATTTAGGTCATTTTCGTCCTCCCTACACTTAATCTTGTCCAATTAGGGTTTTTAACCATTCTTGTGCATCCAATAGGTGTTTTTGTGTCATTAGATGAATGTTTAGGTCATTTTCGTCCTCCCTACACTTAATCTTGTCCAATTAGGGTTTTTAACCAATCTTGTGCATCCAATAGGTGTTTTGTATCATTGGATGAACATTTAGGTCATTTCTGTCCTCCGTACACTTAATCTTGTCCGATTAGGGTTTTTAACAAATCTTGTGCATCCAATAGGTGTTTTTGTGTCATTGGATGAACATTTAGGTCATTTTCGTGCTCCCTACACTTAATCTTGTCCAACTAGGGTTTCTAACCAATCTTGTGCATCCAATAGGTGTTTTTGTGTCATTGGAGGAACGATTAGGTCATTTTCGATCTCACTAGGCTAATTCTTGTCCAATTAGGGTTTTTAACCAATCTTGTGCATCCAATAGGTGTTTTTGTGTCATCGGATGAACATTTAGGTCATTTTCATCCTTCCTAGGCTTATGCTTGCTCAATTAGGGTTTCTAACCAATCTTGTGCATCCAATAGGTGTTTTTGTGTCATTGGATGAAAAATTACGTCACTTACGTCCTCCCTAGGCTAATTCTTGTCCAATTAGGGTTTTTTAACCAATCTTGTGCATCCAATAGGTGTTTTGTGTCATTGGATGAACAATTAGGTCATTTTCGTCCTCCCTAGGCTAATTCTTGTCCAACTTGGGTTTTTAACCAATCTTGTGCAACCAATAGGTGTTTTTGTGTCATTGGATGAACATTTAGGTCATTTTCCTCCTTCCTAGGCTTATGGTTGTCCAATTAGGGTTTCTAACCAATCCTGTGCTTCCAATAGGTGTTTTTGTGTCATTGGATGAAAAATAACGTCATTTACGTCCTCCCTAGGCTAATTCTTGTCCAATTAGGGTTTTTAACCAATCTGGGGCATCCAATAAGTGTTTTTGTGTCATTGGATGAATGTTAAAGTCATTTTCGTCCTCCCTACACTTAATCTTGTCCAACTAGGGTTTTTAACCAATCTTGTGCATCCAATTGGTGTTTTGTGTCATTGGATGAATATTTAGGTCATTTTCGTCCTCCATACACTTAATCATTTCAAATTAGGGATTTTAACCAATCTTGTGCATCCAATAGGTGTTTTTGTGTCATTGGATGAACATTTAGGTCATTTTCGTCCTCCCTACACTTAATCTTGTCCAATTAGGGTTTCTAACCAATCTTGTACATCCAATAGGTGTTTTTGTGTCACTGGATGAACGATTAGGTCATTTTCGACCTCCCTAGACTAATTCTTGTCCAATTAGGGTTTTTAACCAATCTCGTGCATCCAATAGGTGTTTTTGTGTGATCGGATGAACATTTAGGTCATTTTCATTCTTCCTAGGCTTATGCTTGTCCAATTGGGGTTTCTAACCAATCGTGTGCATCCAATAGGTGTTTTTGTGTCATTGGATGAAAAATTACGTCATTTACGTCTTCCCTAATCAAATTCTTGTCCAATTAGGGTTTTTTAACCAATCTTGTGCATCCAATAGGTGTTTTGTGTCATTGGATGAACAATTAGGTCTTTTTCGTCCCCCCTAGGCTAATACTTGTCCAATTAGGGATTTTAACCAATCTAGTGCATCCAATAGGTGTTTTGTGTCATTGGATGAATATTTAGGTCATTTTCGTCCTCCCTACACTTAATCTTGTGCAATTAGGGTTTTTAACCAATCTTGTGCATCCAATAGGTGTTTTGTGTCATTGGATGAACATTTAGGTCATTTCTGTCCTCCGTACACTTAATCTTGTCCAATTAGGGTTGTTAACCAATCTTGTGCATCCAATAGGTGTTTTTGTGTCATTGGATGAATGTTTATGTCATTTTGGTCCTCCCTACACTTAATCTTGTCCAATTAGGGTTTCTAACCAATCTTGTGCATCCAATAGGTGTTTTTGTGTCATTGGATGAACAATTAGGTCATTTTCGTCCTCCCTAGGCTAATTCTTGTCCAATTAGGGTTTTTAACCAATCTTGTGCATCCAATAGGTGTTTTGTGTAATTGGATGAACATTTAGGTCATTTTCGTCCTCCCTAAACTTAATCTTGTCCAATTAGGGTTTCTAACCAATCATGTGCATCCAATAGGTTTTTTTGTGTCATTGGATGCACAATTAGGTCATTTTCGTCCTCCCTAGGCTAATTCTTGTCCAATTAGGGTTTTTAACTAATCTTGTGCATCCAATAGGTGTTTTGTGTCATTGGATGAACATTTTAGGTCATTTTCGTCCTCCCTAGGCTAATTCTTATCCAATTTGGGATTCTAACCAATCTTGTACTTCCAACAGGTTTTTTGTGTCATTGGATGAACATTTAGGTCATTTTCGTCCTCCCTAAACTTAATCTTGTCCAATTAGGGTTTTTAACCAATCTTGTGCATCCAATAGGTGTTTTGTGTCATTGGATGAACATTTAGGTCATTTTCGTCCTCCTTATGCAAATTCTTATCCAATTAGGGTTTTTAACCAATCTTGTGCATCCAATAGGTGTTTTGTGTCATTGGATGAACATTTAGGTCATTTTCGTCCTCCCTACACTTAATCTTGTTCAATTAGGGTTTCTAACCAATCTTGTGCATCCGATAGGTGTTTTTGTGTTATTGGATGAACATTTAGGTCATTTTCGTCCTCCCTACACTTAATCTTGTCCAATTAGGGTTTTTAACCAATCTTTTTCATTCAATAGGTGTGTTGTGTCATTGGATGAATATTTATGTCATTTTCGTCCTCCCTAAACTTAATCTTATCCAATTACGGTTTTTAACCAATCTTGTGCATCCAATAGGTGTTTTGTGTCATTGGATGAACATTTAGGTCATTTTTGTCCTCCTTATGCTAATTCTTATCCAATTAGGGTTTTTAACCAATCTTGTGCATCCAATAGGTGTTTTGTGTCATTGGATGAACATTTAGGTCATTTTCGTCCTCCCTACACTTAATCTTGTTCAATTAGGGTTTCTAACCAATCTTGTGCATCCGATAGGTGTTTTTGTGTCATTGGATGAACATTTAGGTCATTTTCGTCCTCCCTACACTTAATCTTGTTCAATTAGGGTTTCTAACCAATCTTGTGCATCCGATATGTGTTTTTGTGTCATTGGATAAACATTTAGGTCATTTTCTTCCTCCGTACACTTAATCTTGTCCAATTAGGGTTTTTAACTAATCTTGTGCATCCAATAGGTGTTTTGTGTCATTGGATGAACATTTAGGTCATTTTTGTCCTCCTTATGCTAATTCTTATCCAATTAGGGTTTTTAACCAATCTTGTGCATCCAATAGGTGTTTTGTGTCATTGGATGAACATTTAGGTCATTTTCGTCCTCCCTACACTTAATCTTGTTCAATTAGGGTTTCTAACCAATCTTGTGCATCCGATAGGGGTTTTTGTGTCATTGGATGAACAATTAGGTCATTTTCGTCCTCCCTAGGCTAATTCTTGTCCAATTAGGGTTTTTAACCAATCTTGTGCATCCAATAGGTGTTTTGTGTCATTGGATGAACATTTAGGTCATTTTCGTCCTCCCTACGCTTAATCTTGTCCAATTAGGGTTTCTAACCAATCTTGTGCATCCAATTGTTGTTTTTGTCTCATTGGATGAACATTGATGTCATTTTAGTCCTCCCTAAACTTAATCTCTTCCAATTAGGGTTTCTAACCAATCTTGTGCATCCAATAGGTGTTTTTGTGTCATTGGATGAACAATTAGGTCATTTTCGTCCTCCCTAGGCTAATTCTTGTCCAATTAGGGTTTTTAACCAATCTTGTGCATCCAATAGGTGTTTTGTGTCATTGGATGAACATTTAAGTCATTTTCGTCCTCCCTACACTTAATCATGTCCAATTTTGGTTTTTAACCAATCTTGTGCATGCAACAGGTGTTTTTGTGTCATTGGATGAATGTTTAGGTCATTTTCGTCCTCCCTACACTTAATCTTGTCCAATTAGGGTTTTTAACCAATCTTGTGCATTCAATAGGTGTTTTTGTGTCATTGGATGAACAATTAGGTCATTTTCGTCCTCCCTAGGCTAATTCTTGTCCAATTAGGGTTTTTAACCAATCTTGTGCATCCAATAGGTGTTTTTGTGTCATTGGATGAATGTTTATGTCATTTTCGTCCTCCCAACACTTATTCTTGTCCAATTAGGGTTTTTAACCAATCTTGTGCATCCAATAGGTGTTTTTGTGTCATCGGATGAACATTTAGGTCATTTTCATCCTCCCTAGGCTTATGCTTGTCCAATTAGGGTTTCTAACCAATCTTGTGCATCCAATAGGTGTTTTTGTGTCATTGGATGAAAAAGTACGTCATTTACGTCCTCCCTAGGCTAATTTTTGACCAATTAGGGTTTTTTAACCAATCTTGTGCATCCAATAGGTGTTTTGTGTCATTGGATGAACAATTAGGTCATTTTCGTCCTCCCTAGGCTAATTCTTGTCCAATTAGGGTTTTTAACCAATCTTGTGCATCCAATAGGTGTTTTTGTGTCATCGAATGAATATTTAGGTCATTTTCATCCTCCCTAGGCTTATGGTTTTCCAATTAGGGTTTCTAACCAATCTTGTGCAACCAATAGGTGTTTTTGTGTCATTGGATGAAAAATAACGTCATTTACGTCCTCCCTAGGCTAATTCTTGTCCAATTAGGGTTTTTTAACCAATCTTGTGCATCCAATAGGTGTTTTGTGTCATTGGATGAACAATTAGGTCATTTTCGTCCTCCCTAGGCTAATTCTTGTCCAATTAGGGTTTTTAACCAATCTAGAGCATCCAATAGGTGTTTTGTGTTATTGGATGAATATTTAGGTCATTTTCGTCGTCCCTACACTTAATCTTGTCCAATTAGGGTTTTTAACCATTCTTGTGCATCCAATAGGTGTTTTTGTGTCATTGGATGAATGTTTAGGTCATTTTCGTCCTCCCTACACTTAATCTTGTCCAATTAGGGTTTTTAACCAATCTTGTGCATCCAATAGGTGTTTTGTGTCATTGGATGAAAATTTAGGTCATTTCTGTCCTCCGTACACTTAATCTTGTCCAATTAGGGTTTTTAACAAATCTTGTGCATCCAATAGGTGTTTTTGTGTCATTGGATGAACATTTAGGTCATTTTCGTTCTCCCTACACTTAATCTTGTCCAATTAGGGTTTCTAACCAATCTTGTGCATCCAATAGGTGTTGTTGTGTCATTGGATGAACGATTAGGTCATTTTCGATCTCACTAGGCTAATTCTTGTCCAATTAGGGTTTTTAACCAATCTTGTGCATCCAATAGGTGTTTTTGTGTCATCGGATGAACATTTAGGTCATTTTCATCCTTCCTAGGCTTATGCTTGCTCAATTATGGTTTGTAACCAATCTTGTGCATCCAATAGGTGTTTTTGTGTCATTGGATGAAAAATTACGTCATTTACGTCCTCCCTAGGCTAATTCTTGTCCAATTAGGGTTTTTTAACCAATCTTGTGCATCCAATAGGTGTTTTGTGTCATTGGATGAACAATTAGGTCATTTTCGTCCTCCCTAGGCTAATTCTTGTCCAATTAGGGTTTTTAACCAATCTTGTGCATCCAATAGGTGTTTTTGTGTCATCGGATGAACATTTAGGTCATTTTCATCCTTCCTAGGCTTATGCTTGTCCAATTAGGGTTTCTAACCAATCTTGTGCATCGAATAGGTGTTTTTGTGTCATTGGATGAAAAATAACGTCATTTTCGTCCTCCCTAGGCTAATTCTTGTCCAATTAGGGTTTTTAACCAATCTTGTGCATCCAATAGGTGTTTTTGTGTCATTGGATGAATGTTTATGTCATTTTCGTCCTCCCTACACTTATTCTTGTCCAATTAGGGTTTTTAACCAATCTTGTGCATCCAATAGGTGTTTTTGTGTCATTGGATGAACATTTAGGTCATTTTCATCCTTCCTAGGCTTATGCTTGTCCAATTAGGGTTTCTAACCAATCTTGTGCATCCAACAGGTGTTTTTGTGTCATTGGATGAAAAATAACGTCATTTACGTCCTCGCTAGGCTAATTTTTGTCCAATTAGGGTTTTTAACCAATCTTGTGCGTCCAATAGGTGTTTTTGTGTCATCGAATGAATATTTAGGTCATTTTCATCCTCCCTAGGCTTATGCTTGTCCAATTAGGGTTTCTAACCAATCTTGTGCATCCAATAGGTGTTTTTGTGTCATTGGATGAAAAATTACGTCATTTACGTCCTCCCTAGGCTAATTCTTGTCCAATTAGGGTTTTTTAACCAATCTTGTGCATCCAATAGGTGTTTTGTGTCATTGGATGAACAATTAGGTCATTTTCGTCCTCCCTAGGCTAATTCTTGTCCAATTAGGGTTTTTAACAAATCTTGTGCATCCAATAGGTGTTTTTGTGTCATTGGATGAATGTTTAGGTCATTTTCGTCCTCCCTACACTTAATCTTGTCCAATTAGGGTTTTTAACCATTCTTGTGCATCCAATAGGTGTTTTTGTGTCATTGGATGAATGTTTAGGTCATTTTCGTCCTCCCTACACTTAATCTTGTCCAATTAGGGTTTTTAACCAATCATGTGCATCCAATAGGTTTGTGTCATTGGATGAACATTTAAGTCATTTTTGTCCTCCGTAAACTTAATGTTGTCCAATTAGGGTTTCTAACCAATCTTGTGCATCCAATAGGTGTTTTTGTGTCAATGGATGAACATTTAGGTCATTTTCTTCCTCCCTACACTTAATCTTGTCCAATTAGGGTTTCTAACCAATCTTGTGCATCCGATAGGTGTTTTTTGTGTCATTGGATGAATGATTAGGTCATTTTCGACCTCCCTAGGCTAATTCTTATCCAATTAGGGTTTTTAACCAATCTTGTGCATCCAATAGGTGTTTTTGTGTCATCGAATGAATATTTAAGTGATTTTCATCCTCCCTAGGCTTATGCTTGTCCAATTAGGGTTTCTAACCAATCTTGTGCATCCAATAGGTGTTTTTGTGTCATTGGATGAAAAATTATGTCATTTACGTCCTCCCTAGGTTAATTCTTGTCCAATTAGGGTTTTTTAACCAATCTAGTGCATCCAATAGGTGTTTTGTGTCATTGGATGAATATTTAGGTCATTTTCGTCCTCCCTACACTTAATCTTGTGCAATTAGGGTTTTTAACCAATCTTGTGCATCCAATAGGTGTTTTGTGTCATTGGATGAACATTTAGGTCATTTCTGTCCTCCGTACACTTAATCTTGTCCAATTAGGGTTGTTAACCAATCTTGTGCATCCAATAGGTGTTTTTGTGTCATTGGATGAATGTTTATGTCATTTTGGTCCTCCCTACACTTAATCTTGTCCAATTAGGGTTTCTAACCAATCTTGTGCATCCAATAGGTGTTTTTGTGTCATTGGATGAACGATTAGGTCATTTTCGACCACACTAGGCTAATTCTGGTCCAATTATGGTTTTTAACCAATCTTGTGCATCCAATAGGTGTTTTTGTGTCATTGGATGAACAATTAGGTCATTTTCGTCCTCCCTAGGCTAATTCTTGTCCAATTAAGGTTTTTAACCAATCTTGTGCATCCAATAGGTGTTTTTGTGTCATTGGATGAATGTTTATGTCATTTTCGTCCTCCCTACACTTATTCTTGTCCAATTAGGGTTTTTAACCAATCTTGTGCATCCAATAGGTGTTTTTGTGTCATTGGATGAACATTTAGGTCATTTTCATCCTTCCTAGGCTTATGCTTGTCCAATTAGGGTTTCTAACCAATCTTGTGCATCCAACAGGTGTTTTTGTGTCATTGGATGAAAAATAACGTCATTTACGTCCTCGCTAGGCTAATTCTTGTCCAATTAGGGTTTTTAACCAATCTTGTGCGTCCAATAGGTGTTTTTGTGTCATCGAATGAATATTTAGGTCATTTTCATCCTCCCTAGGCTTATGCTTGTCCAATTAGGGTTTCTAACCAATCTTGTGCATCCAATAGGTGTTTTTGTGTCATTGGATGAAAAATTACGTCATTTACGTCCTCCTTAGGCTAATTCTTGTCCAATTAGGGTTTTTTAACCAATCTTGTGCATCCAATAGGTGTTTTGTGTCATTGGATGAACAATTAGGTCATTTTCGTCCTCCCTAGGCTAATTCTTGTCCAATTAGGGTTTTTAACCAATCTTGTGCATCCAATAGGTGTTTTTGTGTCATTGGATGAATGTTTATGTCATTTTCGTCCTCCCTACGCTTATTCTTGTCCAATTAGGGTTTTTAACCAATCTTGTGCATCCAATAGGTGTTTTTGTGTCATCGGATGAACATTTAGGTCATTTTCCTCCTTCCTAGGCTTAAGCTTGTCCAATTAGGGTTTCTAACCAATCTTGTGCATCCAATAGGTGTTTTTGTGTCATTGGATGAAAAATAACGTCATTTACGTCCTCCCTAGGCTAATTCTTGTCCAATTATGGTTTTTTAACTAATCTTGTGCATCCAATAGGTGTTTTGTGTCATTGGATAAACAATTAAGTCATTTTCGTCCTCCCTAGCCTAATTCTTGTCCAATTAGGGTTTTTAACCAATCTTGTGCATCCAATAGGTGTTTTTGTGTCATCGGATGAACATTTAGGTCATTTTCCTCCTTCCTAGGCTTAAGCTTGTCCAATTAGGGTTTCTAACCAATCTTGTGCATCCAACAGGTGTTTTTGTGTCATTGGATGAAAAATAACGTCATTTACGTCCTCCCTAGGCTAATTCTTGCCCAATTATGGTTTTTTAACTAATCTTGTGCATCCAATAGGTGTTTTGTGTCATTGGATGAACAATTAGGTCATTTTCGTCCTCCCTAGGCTAATTCTTGTCCAATTAGGGTTTTTAACCAATCTTGTGCATCCAATAGGTGTTTTTGTGTCATCGAATGAATATTTAGGTCATTTTCATCCTCCCTAGGCTTATGGTTTTCCAATTAGGGTTTCTAACCAATCTTGTGCAACCAATAGGTGTTTTTGTGTCATTGGATGAAAAATTACGTCATTTACGTCCTCCCTAGGCTAATTCTTGTCCAATTAGGGTTTTTTAACCAATCTTGTGCATCCAATAGGTGTTTTGTGTCATTGGATGAATATTTAGGTCATTTTCGTCCTCCCTACACTTAATCTTGTCCAATTAGGGTTTTTAACCAATCTTGTGCATCCAATAGCTGTTTTTGTGTCATCGGATGAACATTTAGGTCATTTTCCTCCTTCCTAGGCTTATGCTTGTCCAATTAGGGTTTCTAACCAATCTTGTGCATCCAATAGGTGTTTTTGTGTCATTGGATGAAAAATAACGTCATTTACGTCCTCCCTAGGCTAATTCTTGTCCAATTATAGTTTTTTAACTAATCTATTGCATCCAATAGGTGTTTTGTGTCATTGGATGAACAATTAGGTCATTTTCGTCCTCCCTAGGCTAATTCTTGTCCAATTAGGGTTTTTAACCAATCTTGTGCATCCAATAGGTGTTTTTGTGTCATTGGATGAATGTTTATGTCATTTTCGTCCTCCCTACACTTATTCTTGTCCAATTAGGGTTTTTAACCAATCTTGTGCATCCAATAGGTGTTTTTGTGTCATCGGATGAACATTTAGGTCATTTTCATCCTTCCTAGGCTTATGCTTGCTCAATTAGGGTTTCTAACCAATCTTGTGCATCCAATAGGTGTTTTTGTGTCATTGGATGAAAAATTACGTCATTTACGTCCGCCCTAGGCTTATTCTTGTCCAATTAGGGTTTTTTAACCAATCTTGTGCATCCAATAGGTGTTTTGTGTCATTGGATGAACAATTAGGCCTTTTTCGTCATCCCTAAGCTAATTCTTGTCCAATTAGGGTTTTTAACCAATCTTGTGCGTCCAATAGGTGTTTTTGTGTCATCGAATGAATATTTAGGTCATTTTCATCCTCCCTAGGCTTATGATTGTCCAATTAGGGTTTCTAACAAATCTTGTGCATCCAATAGGTGTTTTTGTGTCATTGGATGAAAAATTACATCATTTACGTCCTCCCTAGGCTAATTCTTGTCCAATTAGGGTTTTTTAACCAATCTTGTGCATCCAATAGGTGTTTTGTGTCATTGGATGAACAATTAGGTCATTTTCGTCCTCCCTAGGCTAATTCTTGTCCAATTAGGGTTTGTAACCAATCTTGTGCATCCAATAGGTGTTTTTGTGTCATTGGATGAACATTTAGGTCATTTTCGTCCTCCCTACACTTAATCTTGTCCAATTAGGGTTTCTAACCAATCTTGTGCATCCAATAGGTGTTTTTTGTGTCATTGGATAAATGATTAGGTCATTTTCGACCTCCCTAGGCTAATTCTTATCCAATTAGGGTTTTTAACCAATCTTGTGCATCCAATAGGTATTTTTGTATCATCGAATGAATATTTAAGTCATTTTCATCCTCCCTAGGCTTATGCTTGTCCAATTAGGGTTTCTAACCAATCTTGTGCATCCAATAGGTGTTTTTGTGTCATTGGATGAAAAATTACGTCATTTACGTCCTCCCTAGGTTAATTCTTGTCCAATTAGGATTTTTTAACCAATCTTGTGCATCCAATAGGTGTTTTGTGTCATTGGATGAACAATTAGGTCATTTTCGTCCTCCCTAGGCTAATTCTTGTCCAATTAGGGTTTGTATCCAATCTTGTGCATCCAATAGGTGTTTTTGTGTCATTGGATGAATGTTTAGGTCATTTTCGTCCTCCGTAAACTTAATGTCGTCCAATTAGGGTTTCTAACCAATCTTGTGCATCCAATAGGTGTTTTTGTGTCATTGGATGAACATTTAGGTCATTTTCGTCCTCCCTACACTTAATCTTGTCCAATTAGGGTTTCTAACCAATCTTGTGCATCCAATAGGTGTTTTTTGTGTCATTGGATGAATGATTAGGTCATTTTCGACCTCCCTAGGCTAATTCTTATCCAATTAGGGTTTTTAACCAATCTTGTGCATCCAATAGGTGTTTTTGTGTCATTGGATGAATGTTTAGGTCATTTTCGTCCTCCCTACACTTAATCTTGTCCAATTAGGGATTTTAACCTATCTTGTACATCCAATAGGTGTTTTGTGTCATTGGATGAACATTTAGGTCATTTTTGTCCTCCGTAAACTTAATGTTGTCCAATTAGGGTTTCTAACCAATCTTGTGCATCCAATAGGTGTTTTTGTGTCATTGGATGAACATTTAGGTCATTTTCGTCCTCCCTACACTTAATCTTGTCCAATTAGGGTTTCTAACCAATCTTGTGCATCCAATAGGTGTTTTTTGTGTCATTGGATGAATGATTAGGTCATTTTCGACCTCCCTAGGCTAATTCTTATCCAATTAGGGTTTTTAACCAATCTTGTGCATCCAATAGGTGTTTTTGTGTCATAAAATGAATATTTAAGTCATTTTCATCCTCCCTAGGCTTATGCTTGTCCAATTAGGGTTTCTAACCAATCTTGTGCATCCAATAGGTGTTTTTGTGTCATTGGATGAAAAATTACGTCATTTACGTCCTCCCTAGGTTAATTCTTGTCCAATTAGGGTTTTTTAACCAATCTTGTGCATCCAATAGGTTTTTTGTGTCATTGGATGAACAATTAGGTCATTTTCGTCATCCCTAGGCTAATTCTTGTCCAATTAGGGTTTGTAACCAATCTTGTGCATCCAATAGGTGTTTTTGTGTCATTGGATGAATGTTTAGGTCATTTTCGTCCTCCCTACACTTAATCTTGTCCAATTAGGGTTTTTAACCATTCTTGTGCATCCAATAGGTGTTTTTGTGTCATTAGATGAATGTTTAGGTCATTTTCGTCCTCCCTACACTTAATCTTGTCCAATTAGGGTTTTTAACCAATCTTGTACATCCAATAGGTGTTTTGTGTCATTGGATGAACATTTAGGTCATTTTTGTCCTCCGTAAACTTAATGTTGTCCAATTAGGGTTCTAACCAATCTTGTGCATCCAATAGGTGTTTTTGTGTCATTGGATGAACATTTAGGTCATTTTCGTCCTCCATACACTTAATCTTGTCCAATTAGGGTTTGTAACCAATCTTGTGCATCCAATAGGTGTTTTTGTGTCATTGGATGAATGTTTAGGTCATTTTCGTCCTCCCTACACTTAATCTTGTCCAATTAGGGTTTTTAACCATTCTTGTGCATCCAATAGGTGTTTTTGTGTCATCGAATGAATATTTAAGTCATTTTCATCCTCCCTAGGCTTATGCTTGTCCAATTAGGGTTTCTAACCAATCTTGTGCATCCAATAGGTGTTTTTGTGTCATTGGATGAAAAATTACGTCATTTACGTCCTCCCTAGGCTAATTCTTGTCCAATTAGGGTTTTTTAACCAATCTTGTGCATCCAATAGGTGTTTTGTGTCATTGGATGAACAATTAGGTCATTTTCGTCCTCCCTAGGCTAATTCTTGTCCAATTAGGGTTTTTAACCAATCTTCTGCATCCAATAGGTGTTTTTGTGTCATTGGATGAATGTTTAGGTCATTTTCGTCCTCCCTACACTTAATCTTGTCCAATTAGGGTTTTTAACCATTCTTGTGCATCCAATAGGTGTTTTTGTGTCGTTGGATGAATGTTTAGGTCATTTTCGTCCTCCCTACACTTAATCTTGTCCAATTAGGGTTTTTAACCAATCATGTGCATCCAATAGGTTTGTGTCATTGGATGAACATTTAGGTCATTTTTGTCCTCCGTAAACTTAATGTTGTCCAATTAGGGTTTCTAACCAATCTTGTGCATCCAATAGGTGTTTTTGTGTCAATGGATGAACATTTAGGTCATTTTCTTCCTCCCTACACTTAATCTTGTCCAATTAGGGTTTCTAACCAATCTTGTGCATCCGATAGGTGTTTTTTGTGTCATTGGATGAATGATTAGGTCATTTTCGACCTCCCTAGGCTAATTCTTATCCAATTAGGGTTTTTAACCAATCTTGTGCATCCAATAGGTGTTTTTGTGTCATCGAATGAATATTTATGTCATTTTCATCCTCCCTAGGCTTATGCTTGTCCAATTAGGGTTTCTAACCAATCTTGTGCATCCAATAGGTGTTTTTGTGTCATTGGATGAAAAATTATGTCATTTACGTCCTCCCTAGGTTAATTCTTGTCCAATTAGGGTTTTTTAACCAATCTTGTGCATCCAATAGGTGTGTTTGTGTCATTGGATGAACAATTAGGTCATTTTCGTCCTCCCTAGGCTAAATCTTGTCCAATTAGGGTTTTTAACCAATCTTGTGCATCCAATAGGTGTTTTTGTGTCATTGGATGAATGTTTAGCTCATTTTCGTCCTCCCTACACTTAATCTTGTCCAATTAAGGTTTTTAAGCATTCTTGTGCATCCAATAGGTGTTTTTGTGTCATTGGATGAATGTTTAGGTCATTTTAGTCCTCCCTACACTTAACCTTGTCCAATTAGGGTTTTTAAGCATTCTTGTGCATCCAATAGGTGTTTTTGTTTCATTGGATGAATGTTTAGGTCATTTTCGTCCTCCCTACTCTTAATCTTGTCCAATTAGGGTTTGTAACCAATCTTGTACATCCAATAGGTATTTTGTGTCATTGGATGAACACTTAGGTCATTTTTGTCCTCCGTAAACTTAATCTTGTCCAATTAGGGTTTCTAACCAATCTTGTGCATCCAATAGGTGTTTTTGTGTCATTGGATGAAAAATTACGTCATTTACGTCCTCCCTAGGCTAATTCTTGTCCAATTAGGGTTTTTTAACCAATCTTGTGCATCCAATAGGTGTTTTGTGTCATTGGATGAACATTTAGGTCATTTTCGTCCTCCCTACACTTAATCTTGTCCAATTAGGGTTTCTAACCAATCTTGTGCATCCAATAGGTGTTTTTTGTGTCATTGGATGAATGATTAGGTCATTTTCGACCTCCCTAGGCTAATTCTTATCCAATTAGGGTTTTTAACCATTCTTGTGCATCCAATAGGTGTTTTTGTGTCATTGGATGAATGTTTAGGTCATTTTCGTCCTCCCTACACTTAATCTTGTCCAATTAGGGTTTTTAACCTATCTTGTACATCCAATAGGTGTTTTGTGTCATTGGATGAACATTTAGGTCATTTTTGTCCTCCGTAAACTTAATGTTGTCCAATTAGGGTTTCTAACCAATCTTGTGCATCCAATAGGTGTTTTTGTGTCATTGGATGAACATTTAGGTCATTTTCGTCCTCCCTACACTTAATCTTGTCCAATTAAGGTTTCTAACCAATCTTGTGCATCCAATAGGTGTTTTTTGTGTCATTGGATGAATGATTAGGTCATTTTCGACCTCCCTAGGCTAATTCTTATCCAATTAGGGTTTTTAACCAATCTTGTGCATCCAATAGGTGTTTTTGTGTCATCAAATGAATATTTAAGTCATTTTCATCCTCCCTAGGCTTATGCTTGTCCAATTAGGGTTTCTAACCAATCTTGTGCATCCAATAGGTGTTTTTGTGTCATTGGATGAAAAATTACGTCATTTACGTCCTCCCTAGGTTAATTCTTGTCCAATTAGGGTTTTTTAACCAATCTTGTGCATCCAATAGGTGTTTTGTGTCATTGGATGAACATTTAGGTCATTTTCGTCCTCCCTACACTTAATCTTGTCCAATTAGGGTTTCTAACCAATCTTGTGCATCCAATAGGTGTTTTGTGTCATTGGATGAACATTTAGGTCATTTTCGTCCTCCCTACACTTAATCTTGTCCAATTAGGGTTTTTAACCAATCTTGTGCATCCAATAGGTGTTTTGTGTCATTGGATGAACATTTAGGTTATTTTCGTCCTCCCTACACTTAATCTTGTCCAATTAGTGTTTTTACCCAATCTTGTGCATCCAATAGGTGTTTTTGTGTCATTTGATCAATATTTAGGCCATTTTCGTCCTCCCTACACTTAATCTTGTCCAATTAGGGTTTTTAACCAATCTTGTGCATCCAATAGGTGTTTTGTGTCATTGGATGAACATTTAGGTCATTTTCGTCCTCCCTACACTTAATCTTGTCCAATTAGGGTTTCTAACCAATCTTGTGCATCCAATAGGTGTTTTTGTGTCATTGGATGAACAATAAGATCATTTTGGTCCTCCCTAGCCTAATTCTTGTCCAATTAGGGTTTCTAACCAATCTTGTGCATCCAATAGGTGTTTTGTGTCATGGGATGAACATTTAGGTCATTTTCGTCCTCCCTACACTTAATCTTGTCCTATTAGGGTTTCTAACCAATCTTGTGCATCCAATAGTGGTTTTTGTGTCATTGGATGAACATTTATGTCATTTTCGTCCTCCCTAAACTTAATCTTGTCCAATTAGGGTTTCTAACCAATCTTGTGCATCCAATAGGTGTTTTTGTGTCATTGGATGAACAATTAGGTCATTTTCGTCCTCCCTAGGCTAATTCTTGTCCAATTAGGGATTTTAACCAATCTAGTGCATCCAATAGGTGTTTTGTGTCATTGGATGAATATTTAGGTCATTTTCGTCCTCCCTACACTTAATCTTGTCCAATTAGGGTTTTTAACCATTCTTGTGCATCCAATAGGTGTTTTTGTGTCATTGGATGAATGTTTAGGTCATTTTCGTCCTCCCTACACTTAATCTTGTCCAATTAGGGTTTTTAACCTATCTTGTACATCCAATAGGTGTTTTGTGTCATTGGATGAACATTTAGGTCATTTTTGTCCTCCTTAAACTTAATGTTGTCCAATTAGGGTTTCTAACCAATCTTGTGCATCCAATAGGTGTTTTTGTGTCATTGGATGAACATTTAGGTCATTTTCGTCCTCCCTACACTTAATCTTGTCCAATTAGGGTTTCTAACCAATCTTGTGCATCCAATAGGTGTTTTTTGTGTCATTGGATAAATGATTAGGTCATTTTCGACCTCCCTAGGCTAATTCTTATCCAATTAGGGTTTTTAACCAATCTTGTGCATCCAATAGGTATTTTTGTATCATCGAATGAATATTTAAGTCATTTTCATCCTCCCTAGGCTTATGCTTGTCCAATTAGGGTTTCTAACCAATCTTGTGCATCCAATAGGTGTTTTTGTGTCATTGGATGAAAAATTACGTCATTTACGTCCTCCCTAGGTTAATTCTTGTCCAATTAGGATTTTTTAACCAATCTTGTGCATCCAATAGGTGTTTTGTGTCATTGGATGAACAATTAGGTCATTTTCGTCCTCCCTAGGCTAATTCTTGTCCAATTAGGGTTTGTATCCAATCTTGTGCATCCAATAGGTGTTTTTGTGTCATTGGATGAATGTTTAGGTCATTTTCGTCCTCCGTAAACTTAATGTCGTCCAATTAGGGTTTCTAACCAATCTTGTGCATCCAATAGGTGTTTTTGTGTCATTGGATGAACATTTAGGTCATTTTCGTCCTCCCTACACTTAATCTTGTCCAATTAGGGTTTCTAACCAATCTTGTGCATCCAATAGGTGTTTTTTGTGTCATTGGATGAATGATTAGGTCATTTTCGACCTCCCTAGGCTAATTCTTATCCAATTAGGGTTTTTAACCAATCTTGTGCATCCAATAGGTGTTTTTGTGTCATTGGATGAATGTTTAGGTCATTTTCGTCCTCCCTACACTTAATCTTGTCCAATTAGGGATTTTAACCTATCTTGTACATCCAATAGGTGTTTTGTGTCATTGGATGAACATTTAGGTCATTTTTGTCCTCCGTAAACTTAATGTTGTCCAATTAGGGTTTCTAACCAATCTTGTGCATCCAATAGGTGTTTTTGTGTCATTGGATGAACATTTAGGTCATTTTCGTCCTCCCTACACTTAATCTTGTCCAATTAGGGTTTCTAACCAATCTTGTGCATCCAATAGGTGTTTTTTGTGTCATTGGATGAATGATTAGGTCATTTTCGACCTCCCTAGGCTAATTCTTATCCAATTAGGGTTTTTAACCAATCTTGTGCATCCAATAGGTGTTTTTGTGTCATAAAATGAATATTTAAGTCATTTTCATCCTCCCTAGGCTTATGCTTGTCCAATTAGGGTTTCTAACCAATCTTGTGCATCCAATAGGTGTTTTTGTGTCATTGGATGAAAAATTACGTCATTTACGTCCTCCCTAGGTTAATTCTTGTCCAATTAGGGTTTTTTAACCAATCTTGTGCATCCAATAGGTTTTTTGTGTCATTGGATGAACAATTAGGTCATTTTCGTCATCCCTAGGCTAATTCTTGTCCAATTAGGGTTTGTAACCAATCTTGTGCATCCAATAGGTGTTTTTGTGTCATTGGATGAATGTTTAGGTCATTTTCGTCCTCCCTACACTTAATCTTGTCCAATTAGGGTTTTTAACCATTCTTGTGCATCCAATAGGTGTTTTTGTGTCATTAGATGAATGTTTAGGTCATTTTCGTCCTCCCTACACTTAATCTTGTCCAATTAGGGTTTTTAACCAATCTTGTACATCCAATAGGTGTTTTGTGTCATTGGATGAACATTTAGGTCATTTTTGTCCTCCGTAAACTTAATGTTGTCCAATTAGGGTTCTAACCAATCTTGTGCATCCAATAGGTGTTTTTGTGTCATTGGATGAACATTTAGGTCATTTTCGTCCTCCATACACTTAATCTTGTCCAATTAGGGTTTGTAACCAATCTTGTGCATCCAATAGGTGTTTTTGTGTCATTGGATGAATGTTTAGGTCATTTTCGTCCTCCCTACACTTAATCTTGTCCAATTAGGGTTTTTAACCATTCTTGTGCATCCAATAGGTGTTTTTGTGTCATCGAATGAATATTTAAGTCATTTTCATCCTCCCTAGGCTTATGCTTGTCCAATTAGGGTTTCTAACCAATCTTGTGCATCCAATAGGTGTTTTTGTGTCATTGGATGAAAAATTACGTCATTTACGTCCTCCCTAGGCTAATTCTTGTCCAATTAGGGTTTTTTAACCAATCTTGTGCATCCAATAGGTGTTTTGTGTCATTGGATGAACATTTAGGTCATTT
>JBBPBS010000542.1:299230-358229 GCA_037974835.1 Cicer judaicum | reverse complement strand
GTCCTCCCTACACTTAATCTTGTCCAATTAGGGTTTCTAACCAATCTTGTGCATCCAATAGGTGTTTTTTGTGTCATTGGATGAATGATTAGGTCATTTTCGACCTCCCTAGGCTAATTCTTATCCAATTAGGGTTTTTAACCAATCTTGTGCATCCAATAGGTGTTTTTGTGTCATCGAATGAATATTTAAGTCATTTTCATCCTCCCTAGGCTTATGCTTGTCCAATTAGGGTTTCTAACCAATCTTGTGCATCCAATAGGTGTTTTTGTGTCATTGGATGAAAAATTACGTCATTTACGTCCTCCATAGGTTAATTCTTGTCCAATTAGGGTTTTTTAACCAATCTTGTGCATCCAATAGGTGTTTTGTGTCATTGGATGAACAATTAGGTCATTTTCGTCCTCCCTAGGCTAATTCTTGTCCAATTAGGGTTTGTAACCAATCTTGTGCATCCAATAGGTGTTTTTGTGTCATTGGATGAATGTTTAGGTCATTTTCGTCCTCCCTACACTTAATCTTGTCCAATTAGGGTATTTAACCATTCTTGTGCATCCAACAGGTGTTTTTGTGTCATTGGATGAATGTTTACGTCATTTTCGTCCTCCCTACACTTAATCTTGTCCAATTAGGGTTTTTAACCAATCTTGTCCATCCAATAGGTGTTTTGTGTGATTGGATGAACATTTAGGTCATTTTTGTCCTCCGTAAACTTAATGTTGTCCAATTTGGGTTTCTAACCAATCTTGTGCATCCAATAGGTGTTTTTGTGTCATTGGATGAACATTTAGGTCATTTTCGTCCTCCCTACACTTAATCTTCTCCAATTAGGGTTTCTAACCAATCTTGTGCATCCAATAGGTGTTTTTGTGTCATTGGATGAACATTTAGGTCATTTTCGTCCTCCCTACACTTAATCTTGTCCAATTAGGGTTTCTAACCAATCTTGTGCATCCAATAGGTGTTTTTTGTGTCATTGGATGAATGATTAGGTCATTTTCGACCTCCCTAGGCTAATTCTTATCCAATTAGGGTTTTTAACCAATATTGTGCATCCAATAGGTGATTTTGTGTCATCGAATGAATATTTAAGTCATTTTCATCCTCCCTAGGCTTATGCTTGTCCAATTAGGGTTTCTAACCAATCTTGTGCATCCAATAGGTGTTTTTGTGTCATTGGATGAAAAATTACGTCATTTACGTCCTCCATAGGTTAATTCTTTTCCAATTAGGGTTTTTTAACCAATCTTTTGCATCCAATAGGTGTTTTGTGTCATTGGATGAACAATTAGGTCATTTTCGTCCTCCCTAGGCTAATTCTTGTCCAATTAGGGTTTGTAACCAATCTTGTGCATCCAATAGGTGTTTTTGTGTCATTGGATGAATGTTTAGGTCATTTTCATCCTCCCTACACTTAATCTTGTCCAATTAGGGTTTTTAACCATTCTTGTGCATCCAATAGGTGTTTTTGTGTCATTGGATGAATATTTACGTCATATTCGTCCTCCCTACACTTAATCTTGTCCAATTAGGGTTTGTAACCAATCTTGTGCATCCAATAGGTGTTTTTGTGTCATTGGATGAATGTTTAGGTCATTTTCGTCCTCCCTACACTTAATCTTGTCCAATTAGGGTTTTTAACCATTCTTGTGCATCCAATAGGTGTTTTTGTGTCATTGGATGAATGTTTAGGTCATTTTCGTCCTCCCTACACTTAATCTTGTCCAATTAGGGTTTTTAACCTATCTTGTACATCCAATAGGTGTTTTGTGTCATTGGATGAACATTTAGGTCATTTTTGTCCTCCGTAAACTTAATGTTGTCCAATTAGGGTTTCTAACCAATCTTGTGCATCCAATAGGTGTTTTTGTGTCATTGGATGAACATTTAGGTCATTTTCGTCCTCCCTACACTTAATCTTGTCCAATTAAGGTTTCTAACCAATCTTGTGCATCCAATAGGTGTTTTTTGTGTCATTGGATGAATGATTAGGTCATTTTCGACCTCCCTAGGCTAATTCTTATCCAATTAGGGTTTTTAACCAATCTTGTGCATCCAATAGGTGTTTTTGTGTCATCAAATGAATATTTAAGTCATTTTCATCCTCCCTAGGCTTATGCTTGTCCAATTAGGGTTCCTAACCAATCTTGTGCATCCAATAGGTGTTTTTGTGTCATTGGGTGAAAAATTACGTCATTTACGTCCTCCCTAGGTTAATTCTTGTCCAATTAGGGTTTTTTAACCAATCTTGTGCATCCAATAGGTGTTTTGTGTCATTGGATGAACAATTAGGTCATTTTCGTCCTCCCTAGGCTAATTCTTGTCCAATTAGGGTTTGTAACCAATCTTGTGCATCCAATAGGTGTTTTTGTGTCATTGGATGAATGTTTAGGTCATTTTCGTCCTCCCTACACTTAATCTTGTCCAATTAGGGTTTTTAACCATTCTTGTGCATCCAATAGTTGTTTTTGTGTCATTTGATGAATGTTTAGGTCATTTTCGTCCTCCCTACACTTAATCTTGTCCAATTAGGGTTTTTAACCAATCTTGTACATCCAATAGGTGTTTTGTGTCATTGGATGAACATTTCGGTCATTTTTGTCCTCCGTAAACTTAATGTTGTCCAATTAGGGTTTCTAACCAATCTTGTGCATCCAATAGGTGTTTTTGTGTCATTGGATGAACATTTAGGTCATTTTCGTCCTCCCTACACTTAATCTTGTCCAATTAGGGTTTCTAACCAATCTTGTGCATCCAATAGGTGTTTTTTGTGTCATTGGATGAATGATTAGGTCATTTTCGACCTCCCTAGGCTAATTCTTATCCAATTAGGGTTTTTAACCAATCTTGTGCATCCAATAGGTGTTTTTGTGTCATCGAATGAATATTTAAGTCATTTTCATCCTCCCTAGGCTTATGCTTGTCCAATTAGGGTTTCTAACCAATCTTGTGCATCCAATAGGTGTTTTTGTGTCATTGGATGAAAAATTACGTCATTTACGTCCTCCCTAGGCTAATTCTTGTCCAATTAGGGTTTTTTAACCAATCTTGTGCATCCAATAGGTGTTTTGTGTCATTGGATGAACAATTAGGTCATTTTCGTCCTCCCTAGGCTAATTCTTGTCCAATTAGGGTTTTTAACCAATCTTGTGCATCCAATAGGTGTTTTTGTATCATTGGATGAATGTTTAGGTGATTTTCGTCCTCCCTACACTTAATCTTGTCCAATTAGGGTTTTTAACCAATCTTGTACATCCAATAGGTATTTTGTGTCATTGGATGAACACTTAGGTCATTTTTGTCCTCCGTAAACTTAATCTTGTCCAATTAGGGTTTCTAACCAATCTTGTGCATCCAATAGGTGTTTTTGTGTCATTGGATGAAAAATTACGTCATTTACGTCCTCCCTAGGCTAATTCTTGTCCAATTAGGGTTTTTTAACCAATCTTGTGCATCCAATAGGTGTTTTGTGTCATAGGATGAACAATTAGGTCATTTTCGTCCTCCCTAGGCTAATTTTTGTCCAATTAGGGTTTTTAACCAATCTTGTGCATCCAATAGGTATTTTTTTCTGTCATCGGATGAACATTTAGGTCATTTTCCTCCTTCCTAGGCTTATGCTTGTCCAATTAGGGTTTCTAACCAATCTTGTGCTTCCAATAGGTGTTTTTGTGTCATTGGATGAAAAATAACGTCATTTACGTCCTCCCTAGGCTAATTCTTGTCCAATTATGGTTTTTTAACTAATCTTGTGCATCCAATAGGTGTTTTGTGTCATTGGATGAACAATTAGGTCATTTTGGTCCTCCCTAGGCTAATTTTTGTCCAATTAGGGTTTTTAACCAATCTTGTGCGTCCAATAGGTGTTTTTGTGTCATCGAATGAATATTTAGGTCATTTTCATCCTCCCTAGGCTTATGATTGTCCAATTAGGGTTTCTAACAAATCTTGTGCATCCAATTAGGGTTTTTAACCATTCTTGTGCATCCAATAGGTGTTTTTGTGTCATTGGATGAATGTTTAGGTCATTTCCGTCCTCCCTACACTTAATCTTGTCCAATTAGGGTTTTTAACCAATCTTGTACATCCAATAGGTGTTTTGTGTCATTGGATGAGCATTTAGGTCATTTTTGTCCTCCATAAACTTTATGTTGTCCAATTAGGGTTTCTAACCAATCTTGTGCATCCAATAGGTGTTTTTGTGTCATTGGATGAACATTTAGGTCATTTTCGTCCTCCCTACACTTAATCTTGTCCAATTAGGGTTTCTAACCAATCTTGTGCATCCAATAGGTGTTTTTTGTGTCATTGGATGAATGATTAGGTCATTTTCGACCTCCCTAGGCTAATTCTTATCCAATTAGGGTTTTTAACCAATCTTGTGCATCCAATAGGTGTTTTTGTGTCATCGAATGAATATTTAAGTCATTTTCATCCTCCCTAGGCTTATGCTTGTCCAATTAGGGTTTCTAACCAATCTTGTGCATCAAATAGGTGTTTTTGTGTCATTGGATGAAAGATTACGTCATTTACGTCCTCCCTAGGTTAATTCTTGTCCAATTAGGGTTTTTTAACCAATCTTGTGCATCCAATAGGTGTTTTGTGTCATTGGATGAACAATTAGGTCATTTTCGTCCTCCCTAGGCTAATTCTTGTCCAATTAGGGTTTTTAACCAATCTTGTGCATCCAATAGGTGTTTTTGTGTCATTGGATGAATGTTTAGGTCATTTTCGTCATCCCTACACTTAATCTTGTCCAATTAGGGTTTTTAACCATTCTTGTGTATCCAATAGGTGTTTTTGTGTCATTGGATGAATGTTTAGGTCATTTTCGTCCTCCCTACACTTAATCTTGTCCAATTAGGGTTTTTAAATAATCTTGTGCATCCAATAGGTGTTTTGTGTCATTGGATGAACATTTAGGTCATTTCTGTCCTCCGTACACTTAATCTTGTCCAATTAGGGTTTTTAACAAATCTTGTGCATCCAATAGGTGTTTTTGTGTCATTGGATGAACATTTAGGTCATTTTCGTCCTCCCTACACTTAATCTTGTCCAATTAGGGTTTCTAACCAATCTTGTACATCCAATAGGTGTTTTTGTGTCATTGGATGAACATTTAGGTCATTTTCGATCTCACTAGGCTAATTCTTGTCCAAGTAGGGTTTTTAACCAATCTTGTGCATCCAATAGGTGTTTTTGTGTCATCGGATGAACATTTAGGTCATTTTCATCCTTCCTAGGCTTATGCTTGCTCAATTAGGGTTTCTAACCAATCTTGTGCATCCAATAGGTGTTTTTGTGTCATTGGATGAAAAATTACGTCATTTACGTCCGCCCTAGGCTTATTCTTGTCCAATTAGGGTTTTTTAACCAATCTTGTGCATCCAATAGGTGTTTTGTGTCATTGGATGAACAATTAGGCCTTTTTCGTCATCCCTAAGCTAATTCTTGTCCAATTAGGGTTTTTAACCAATCTTGTGCGTCCAATAGGTGTTTTTGTGTCATCGAATGAATATTTAGGTCATTTTCATCCTCCCTAGGCTTATGATTGTCCAATTAGGGTTTCTAACAAATCTTGTGCATCCAATAGGTATTTTTGTGTCATTGGATGAAAAATTACATCATTTACGTCCTCCCTAGGCTAATTCTTGTCCAATTAGGGTTTTTTAACCAATCTTGTGGATCCAATAGGTGTTTTGTGTCATTGGATGAACAATTAGGTCATTTTCGTCCTCCCTAGGCTAATTCTTGTCCAATTAGGGTTTGTAACCAATCTTGTGCATCCAATAGGTGTTTTTGTGTCATTGGATGAATGTTTAGGTCATTTTCGTCCTCCCTACACTTAATCTTGTCCAATTAGGGTTTTTAACCATTCTTGTGCATCCAATAGGTGTTTTTGTGTCATTGGATGAATGTTTAGGTCATTTCCGTCCTCCCTACACTTAATCTTTTCCAATTAGGGTTTTTAACCAATCTTGTACATCCAATAGGTGTTTTGTGTCATTGGATGAGCATTTAGGTCATTTTTGTCCTCCGTAAACTTAATGTTGTCCAATTAGGGTTTCTAACCAATCTTGTGCATCCAATAGGTGTTTTTGTGTCATTGGATGAACATTTAGGTCATTTTCGTCCTCCCTACACTTAATCTTGTCCAATTAGGTTTTCTAACCAATCTTGTGCATCCAATAGGTGTTTTTTGTGTCATTGGATGAATGATTAGGTCATTTTCGACCTCCCTAGGCTAATTCTTATCCAATTAGGGTTTTTAACCAATCTTGTGCATCCAATAGGTGTTTTTGTGTCATCGAATGAATATTTAAGTCATTTTCATCCTCCCTAGGCTTATGCTTGTCCAATTAGGGTTTCTAACCAATCTTGTGCATCAAATAGGTGTTTTTGTGTCATTGGATGAAAGATTACGTCATTTACGTCCTCCCTAGGTTAATTCTTGTCCAATTAGGGTTTTTTAACCAATCTTGTGCATCCAATAGGTGTTTTGTGTCATTGGATGAACAATTAGGTCATTTTCGTCCTCCCTAGGCTAATTCTTGTCCAATTAGGGTTTGTAACCAATCTTGTGCATCCAATAGGTGTTTTTGTGTCATTGGATGAACATTTAGGTCATTTTCGTCCTCCCTACACTTAATCTTGTCCAATTAGGGTTTCTAACCAATCTTGTGCATCCAATAGGTGTTTTTTGTGTCATTGGATGAATGATTAGGTCATTTTCGTCCTCCCTACACTTAATCTTGTCCAATTAGGGTTTTTAACCATTCTTGTGCATCCAATAGGTGTTTTTGTGTCATTGGATGAATGTTTAGGTCATTTTCGTCCTCCCTACACTTAATCTTGTCCAATTAGGGTTTTTAACCTATCTTGTACATCCAATAGGTGTTTTGTGTCATTGGATGAACATTTAGGTCATTTTTGTCCTCCTTAAACTTAATGTTGTCCAATTAGGGTTTCTAACCAATCTTGTGCATCCAATAGGTGTTTTTGTGTCATTGGATGAACATTTAGGTCATTTTCGTCCTCCCTACACTTAATCTTGTCCAATTAGGGTTTCTAACCAATCTTGTGCATCCAATAGGTGTTTTTTGTGTCATTGGATAAATGATTAGGTCATTTTCGACCTCCCTAGGCTAATTCTTATCCAATTAGGGTTTTTAACCAATCTTGTGCATCCAATAGGTATTTTTGTATCATCGAATGAATATTTAAGTCATTTTCATCCTCCCTAGGCTTATGCTTGTCCAATTAGGGTTTCTAACCAATCTTGTGCATCCAATAGGTGTTTTTGTGTCATTGGATGAAAAATTACGTCATTTACGTCCTCCCTAGGTTAATTCTTGTCCAATTAGGATTTTTTAACCAATCTTGTGCATCCAATAGGTGTTTTGTGTCATTGGATGAACAATTAGGTCATTTTCGTCCTCCCTAGGCTAATTCTTGTCCAATTAGGGTTTGTATCCAATCTTGTGCATCCAATAGGTGTTTTTGTGTCATTGGATGAATGTTTAGGTCATTTTCGTCCTCCGTAAACTTAATGTCGTCCAATTAGGGTTTCTAACCAATCTTGTGCATCCAATAGGTGTTTTTGTGTCATTGGATGAACATTTAGGTCATTTTCGTCCTCCCTACACTTAATCTTGTCCAATTAGGGTTTCTAACCAATCTTGTGCATCCAATAGGTGTTTTTTGTGTCATTGGATGAATGATTAGGTCATTTTCGACCTCCCTAGGCTAATTCTTATCCAATTAGGGTTTTTAACCAATCTTGTGCATCCAATAGGTGTTTTTGTGTCATTGGATGAATGTTTAGGTCATTTTCGTCCTCCCTACACTTAATCTTGTCCAATTAGGGATTTTAACCTATCTTGTACATCCAATAGGTGTTTTGTGTCATTGGATGAACATTTAGGTCATTTTTGTCCTCCGTAAACTTAATGTTGTCCAATTAGGGTTTCTAACCAATCTTGTGCATCCAATAGGTGTTTTTGTGTCATTGGATGAACATTTAGGTCATTTTCGTCCTCCCTACACTTAATCTTGTCCAATTAGGGTTTCTAACCAATCTTGTGCATCCAATAGGTGTTTTTTGTGTCATTGGATGAATGATTAGGTCATTTTCGACCTCCCTAGGCTAATTCTTATCCAATTAGGGTTTTTAACCAATCTTGTGCATCCAATAGGTGTTTTTGTGTCATAAAATGAATATTTAAGTCATTTTCATCCTCCCTAGGCTTATGCTTGTCCAATTAGGGTTTCTAACCAATCTTGTGCATCCAATAGGTGTTTTTGTGTCATTGGATGAAAAATTACGTCATTTACGTCCTCCCTAGGTTAATTCTTGTCCAATTAGGGTTTTTTAACCAATCTTGTGCATCCAATAGGTTTTTTGTGTCATTGGATGAACAATTAGGTCATTTTCGTCATCCCTAGGCTAATTCTTGTCCAATTAGGGTTTGTAACCAATCTTGTGCATCCAATAGGTGTTTTTGTGTCATTGGATGAATGTTTAGGTCATTTTCGTCCTCCCTACACTTAATCTTGTCCAATTAGGGTTTTTAACCATTCTTGTGCATCCAATAGGTGTTTTTGTGTCATTAGATGAATGTTTAGGTCATTTTCGTCCTCCCTACACTTAATCTTGTCCAATTAGGGTTTTTAACCAATCTTGTACATCCAATAGGTGTTTTGTGTCATTGGATGAACATTTAGGTCATTTTTGTCCTCCGTAAACTTAATGTTGTCCAATTAGGGTTCTAACCAATCTTGTGCATCCAATAGGTGTTTTTGTGTCATTGGATGAACATTTAGGTCATTTTCGTCCTCCCTACACTTAATCTTGTCCAATTAGGGTTTTTAAGCATTCTTGTGCATCCAATAGGTGTTTTTGTGTCATTGGATGAATGTTTAGGTCATTTTCGTCCTCCATACACTTAATCTTGTCCAATTAGGGTTTTTAACCAATCTTGTACATCCAATAGGTGTTTTGTGTCATTGGATGAACAATTAGGTCATTTTCGTCCTCCCTAGGCTAATTCTTGTCCAATTAGGGTTTTTAACCAATCTTGTGCATCCAATAGGTGTTTTTGTGTCATTGGATGAATGTTTAGGTCATTTTCGTCATCCCTACACTTAATCTTGTCCAATTAGGGTTTTTAACCATTCTTGTGCATCCAATAGGTGTTTTTGTGTCATTGGATGAATGTTTAGGTCATTTTCGTCCTCCCTACACTTAATCTTGTCCAATTAGGGTTTTTAAATAATCTTGTGCATCCAATAGGTGTTTTGTGTCATTGGATGAACATTTAGGTCATTTCTGTCCTCCGTACACTTAATCTTGTCCAATTAGGGTTTTTAACAAATCTTGTGCATCCAATAGGTGTTTTTGTGTCATTGGATGAACATTTAGGTCATTTTCGTCCTCCCTACACTTAATCTTGTCCAATTAGGGTTTCTAACCAATCTTGTACATCAAAAAGGTGTTTTTGTGTCATTGGATGAACATTTAGGTCATTTTCGATCTCACTAGGCTAATTCTTGTCCAAGTAGGGTTTTTAACCAATCTTGTGCATCCAATAGGTGTTTTTGTGTCATCGGATGAACATTTAGGTCATTTTCATCCTTCCTAGGCTTATGCTTGCTCAATTAGGGTTTCTAACCAATCTTGTGCATCCAATAGGTGTTTTTGTGTCATTGGATGAAAAATTACGTCATTTTCGTCCTCCCTAGGCTAATTCTTGTCCAATTAGGGTTTTTTAACCAATCTTGTGCATCCAATAGGTGTTTTGTGTCATTGGATGAACAATTAGGTCATTTTCGTCCTCCCTAGGCTAATTCTTGTCCAATTAGGGTTTTTAACCATTCTTGTGCATCCAATAGGTGTTTTTGTGTCATTGGATGAATGTTTAGGTCATTTTCGTCCTCCCTACACTTAATCTTGTCCAATTAGGGTTTTTAACCAATCTTGTGCATCCAATAGGTGTTTTTTGTGTCATTGGATGAATGATTAGGTCATTTTCGACCTCCCTAGGCTAATTCTTATCCAATTAGGGTTTTTAACCAATCTTGTGCATCCAATAGGTGTTTTTGTGTCATTGGATGAAAAATTACGTCAATTACGTCCTCCCTAGTCTAATTCTTGTCCAATTAGGGTTTTTTAACCAATCTTGTGCATCCAATAGGTGTTTTTGTGTCATTGGATGAATGTTTAGGTCATTTTCGTCCTCCCTACACTTAATCTTGTCCAATTAGGGTTTTTAACCATTCTTGTGCATCCAATAGGTGTTTTTGTGTCATTGGATGAATGTTTAGGTCATTTTCGTGCTCCCTACACTTAATCTTGTCCAATTAGGGTTTTTAACCAATCTTGTACATCCAATAGGTGTTTTGTGTCATTGGATGAACATTTAGGTCATTTTTGTCCTCCGTAAACTTAATGTTGTCCAATTAGGGTTTCTAACCAATCTTGTGCATCCAATAGGTGTTTTTGTGTCATTGGATGAAGATTTAGGTCATTTTCGTCCTCCCTACACTTAATCTTGTCCAATTAGGGTTTCTAACCAATCTTGTGCATCCAATAGGTGTTTTTTGTATCATTGGATGAATGATTAGGTCATTTTCGACCTCCCTAGGCTAATTCTTATCCAATTAGGGTTTTTAACCAATCTTGTGCATCCAATAGGTGTTTTTGTGTCATCGAATGAATATTTAAGTCATTTTCATCCTCGCTAGGCTTATGCTTGTCCAATTAGGGTTCCTAACCAATCTTGTGCATCCAATAGGTGTTTTTGTGTCATTGGGTGAAAAATTACGTCATTTACGTCCTCCCTAGGTTAATTCTTGTCCAATTAGGGTTTTTTAACCAATCTTGTGCATCCAATAGGTGTTTTGTGTCATTGGATGAACAATTAGGTCATTTTCGTCCTCCTTAGGCTAATTCTTGTCCAATTAGGGTTTGTAACCAATCTTGTGCATCCAATAGGTGTTTTTGTGTCATTGGATGAATGTTTAGGTCATTTTCGTCCTCCCTACACTTAATCTTGTCCAATTAGGGTTTTTAACCATTCTTGTGCATCCAATAGGTGTTTTTGTGTCATTGGATGAATGTTTAGGTCATTTTCGTCCTCCCTACACTTAATCTTGTCCAATTAGGGTTTTTAACCAATCTTGTGCATCGAATAGGTGTTTTGTGTCATTGGATGAAAATTTAGGTCATTTCTGTCCTCCGTACACTTAATCTTGTCCAATTAGGGTTTTTAACAAATCTTGTGCATCCAATAGGTGTTTTTGTGTCATTGGATGAACATTTAGGTCATTTTCGTCCTCCCTACACTTAATCTTGTCCAATTAGGGTTTCTAACCAATCTTGTGCATCCAATAGGTGTTTTTGTGTCATTGGATGAACGATTAGGTCATTTTCGATCTCACTAGGCTAATTCTTGTCCAATTAGGGTTTTTAACCAATCTTGTGCATCCAATAGGTGTTTTTGTGTCATCGGATGAACATTTAGGTCATTTTCATCCTTCCTAGGCTTATGCTTGCTCAATTAGGGTTTCTAACCAATCTTGTGCATCCAATAGGTGTTTTTGTGTCATTGGATGAAAAATTACGTCATTTACGTCCGCCCTAGGCTTATTCTTGTCCAATTAGGGTTTTTTAACCAATCTTGTGCATCCAATAGGTGTTTTGTGTCATTGGATGAACAATTAGGCCTTTTTCGTCATCCCTAAGCTAATTCTTGTCCAATTAGGGTTTTTAACCAATCTTGTGCGTCCAATAGGTGTTTTTGTGTCATCGAATGAATATTTAGGTCATTTTCATCCTCCCTAGGCTTATGATTGTCCAATTAGGGTTTCTAACAAATCTTGTGCATCCAATAGGTGTTTTTGTGTCATTGGATGAAAAATTACATCATTTACGTCCTCCCTAGGCTAATTCTTGTCCAATTAGGGTTTTTTAACCAATCTTGTGGATCCAATAGGTGTTTTGTGTCATTGGATGAACAATTAGGTCATTTTCGTCCTCCCTAGGCTAATTCTTGTCCAATTAGGGTTTGTAACCAATCTTGTGCATCCAATAGGTGTTTTTGTGTCATTGGATGAATGTTTAGGTCATTTTCGTCCTCCCTACACTTAATCTTGTCCAATTAGGGTTTTTAACCATTCTTGTGCATCCAATAGGTGTTTTTGTGTCATTGGATGAATGCTTAGGTCATTTTCGTCCTCCCTACACTTAATCTTGTCCAATTAGGGTTTTTAACCAATCTTGTACATCCAATAGGTGTTTTGTGTCATTGGATGAACATTTAGGTCATTTTTATCCTCCGTAAACTTAATGTTGTCCAATTAGGGTTTCTAACCAATCTTGTGCATCCAATAGGTGTTTTTGTGTCATTGGATGAACATTTAGGTTATTTTCGTCCTCCGTAAACTTAATCTTGTCCAATTAGGGTTTCTAACCAATCTTGTGCATCCAATAGGTGTTTTTTGTGTCATTGGATGAATGATTAGGTCATTTTCGTCCTCCCTAGGCTAATTCTTATCCAATTAGGGTTTTTAACCAATCTTGTGCATCCAATAGGTGTTTTTGTGTCATCGAATGAATATTTAAGTCATTTTCATCCTCCCTAGGCTTATGCTTGTCCAATTAGGGTTTCTAACCCATCTTGTGCATCCAATAGGTGTTTTTGTGTCATTGGATGAAAAATTACGTCATTTACGTCCTCCCTAGGTTAATTCTTATCCAATTAGGGTTTTTTAACCAATCTTGTGCATCCAATAGGTGCTTTGTGTCATTGGATGAACAATTAGGTCATTTTCGTCCTCCCTAGGCTAATTCTTGTCCAATTAGGGTTTTTAACCAATCTTGTGCATCCAATAGGTGTTTTTGTGTCATTGGATGAATGTTTAGGTCATTTTCGTCCTCCCTACACTTAATCTTGTCCAATTAAGGTTTTTAAGCATTCTTGTGCATCCAATAGGTGTTTTTGTGTCATTGGATGAATGTTTAGGTCATTTTCGTCCTGCCTACACTTAATCTTGTCCAATTAGGGTTTTTAAGCATTCTTGTGCATCCAATAGGTGTTTTTGTGTCATTGGATGAATGTTTAGGTCATTTTCGTCCTCCATACACTTAATCTTGTCCAATTAGGGTTTTTAACCAATCTTGTACATCCAATAGGTGTTTTGTGTCATTGGATGAACACTTAGGTCATTTTTGTCCTCCGTAAACTTAATCTTGTCCAATTAGGGTTTCTAACCAATCTTGTGCATCCAATAGGTGTTTTTGTGTCATTGGATGAAAAATTACGTCATTTACGTCCTCCCTAGGCAAATTCTTGTCCAATTAGGGTTTTTTAACCAATCTTGTGCATCCAATAGGTGTTTTGTGTCATTGGATGAACAATTAGGTCATTTTCGTCCTCCCTAGGCTAATTCTTGTCCAATTAGGGTTTGTAACCAATCTTGTGCATCCAATAGGTGTTTTTGTGTCATTGGATGAATGTTTAGGTCATTTTCGTCCTCCCTACACTTAATCTTGTCCAATTAGGGTTTTTAACCATTCTTGTGCATCCAATAGGTGTTTTTGTGTCATTGGATGAATGTTTAGGTCATTTTCGTCCTCCCTACACTTAATCTTGTCCAATTAGGGTTTTTAATTAATCTTGTACATCCAATAGGTGTTTTGTGTCATTGGATGAATATTTAGGTCATTTTTGTCCTCCGTAAACTTAATGTTGTCCAATTAGGGTTCTAACCAATCTTGTGCATCCAATAGGTGTTTTTGTGTCATTGGATGAACATTTAGGTCATTTTCGTCCTCCATACACTTAATCTTGTCCAATTAGGGTTTCTAACCAATCTTGTGCATCCAATAGGTGTTTTTTGTGTCATTGGATGAATGATTAGGTCATTTTCGACCTCCCTAGGCTAATTCTTATCCAATTAGGGTTTTTAACCAATCTTGTGCATCCAATAGGTGTTTTTGTGTCATTGGATGAATGTTTAGGTCATTTTCGTCCTCCCTACACTTAATCTTGTCCAATTAGGGTTTTTAATTAATCTTGTAAATCCAATAGGTGTTTTGTGTCATTGGATGAATATTTAGGTCATTTTTGTCCTCCGTAAACTTAATGTTGTCCAATTAGGGTTCTAACCAATCTTGTGCATCCAATAGGTGTTTTTGTGTCATTGGATGAACATTTAGGTCATTTTCGTCCTCCATACACTTAATCTTGTCCAATTAGGGTTTCTAACCAATCTTGTGCATCCAATAGGTGTTTTTTGTGTCATTGGATGAATGATTAGGTCATTTTCGACCTCCCTAGGCTAATTCTTATCCAATTAGGGTTTTTAACCAATCTTGTGCATCCAATAGGTGTTTTTGTGTCATTGGATGAAAAATTACGTCCTCCCTAGTCTAATTCTTGTCCAATTAGGGTTTTTTAACCAATCTTGTGCATCCAATAGGTGTTTTTGTGTCATTGGATGAATGTTTAGGTCATTTTCGTCCTCCCTACACTTAATCTTGTCCAATTAGGGTTTTTAACCATTCTTGTGCATCCAATAGGTGTTTTTGTGTCATTGGATGAATGTTTAGGTCATTTTCGTGCTCCCTACACTTAATCTTGTCCAATTAGGGTTTTTAACCAATCTTGTACATCCAATAGGTGTTTTGTGTCATTGGATGAACATTTAGGTCATTTTTGTCCTCCGTAAACTTAATGTTGTCCAATTAGGGTTTCTAACCAATCTTGTGCATCCAATAGGTGTTTTTGTGTCATTGGATGAAGATTTAGGTCATTTTCGTCCTCCCTACACTTAATCTTGTCCAATTAGGGTTTCTAACCAATCTTGTGCATCCAATAGGTGTTTTTTGTATCATTGGATGAATGATTAGGTCATTTTCGACCTCCCTAGGCTAATTCTTATCCAATTAGGGTTTTTAACCAATCTTGTGCATCCAATAGGTGTTTTTGTGTCATCGAATGAATATTTAAGTCATTTTCATCCTCCCTAGGCTTATGCTTGTCCAATTAGGGTTCCTAACCAATCTTGTGCATCCAATAGGTGTTTTTGTGTCATTGGGTGAAAAATTACGTCATTTACGTCCTCCCTAGGCTAATTCTTGTCCAATTAGGATTTTTTAACCAATCTTGTGCATCCAATAGGTGTTTTGTGTCATTGGATGAACAATTAGGTCATTTTCGTCCTCCCTAGGCTAATTCTTGTCCAATTAGGGTTTGTAACCAATCTTGTGCATCCAATAGGTGTTTTTGTGTCATTGGATGAATGTTTAGGTCATTTTCGTCCTCCCTACACTTAATCTTGTCCAATTAGGGTTTTTAACCATTCTTGTGCATCCAATAGGTGTTTTTGTGTCATTGGATGAATGTTTAGGTCATTTTCGTCCTCCCTACACTTAATCTTGTCCAATTAGGGATTTTAACCTATCTTGTACATCCAATAGGTGTTTTGTGTCATTGGATGAACATTTAGGTCATTTTTATCCTCCGTAAACTTAATGTTGTCCAATTAGGGTTTCTAACCAATCTTGTGCATCCAATAGGTGTTTTTGTGTCATTGGATGAACATTTAGGTTATTTTCGTCCTCCGTAAACTTAATCTTGTCCAATTAGGGTTTCTAACCAATCTTGTGCATCCAATAGGTGTTTTTTGTGTCATTGGATGAATGATTAGGTCATTTTCGACCTCCCTAGGCTAATTCTTATCCAATTAGGGTTTTTAACCAATCTTGTGCATCCAATAGGTGTTTTTGTGTCATCGAATGAATATTTAAGTCATTTTCATCCTCCCTAGGCTTATGCTTGTCCAATTAGGGTTTCTAACCAATCTTGTGCATCCAATAGGTGTTTTTGTGTCATTGGATGAAAAATTACGTCATTTACGTCCTCCCTAGGTTAATTCTTGTCTAATTAGGGTTTTTTAACCAATCTTGTGCATCCAATAGGTGTTTTGTGTCATTGGATGAACAATTAGGTCATTTTCGTCCTCCCTAGGCTAATTCTTGTCCAATTAGGGTTTGTAACCAATCTTGTGCATCCAATAGGTGTTTTTGTGTCATTGGATGAATGTTTAGGTCATTTTCGTCCTCCCTACACTTAATCTTGTCCAATTAGGGTTTTTAACCATTCTTGTGCATCCAATAGGTGTTTTTGTGTCATTGGATGAATGTTTACGTCATTTTCGTCCTCCCTACACTTAATCTTGTCCAATTAGGGTTTTTAACCAATCTTGTCCATCCAATAGGTGTTTTGTGTGATTGGATGAACATTTAGGTCATTTTTGTCCAACGTAAACTTAATGTTGTCCAATTAGGGTTTCTAACCAATCTTGTGCATCCAATAGGTGTTTTTGTGTCATTGGATGAACATTTAGGTCATTTTCGTCCTCCCTACACTTAATCTTGTCCAATTAGGGTTTCTAACCAATCTTGTGCATCCAATAGGTGTTTTTGTGTCATTGGATGAACATTTAGGTCATTTTCGATCTCACTAGGCTAATTCTTGTCCAAGTAGGGTTTTTAACCAATCTTGTGCATCCAATAGGTGTTTTTGTGTCATCGGATGAACATTTAGGTCATTTTCATCCTTCCTAGGCTTATGCTTGCTCAATTAGGGTTTCTAACCAATCTTGTGCATCCAATAGGTGTTTTTTGTGTCATTGGATGAAAAATTACGTCATTTACGTCCGCCCTAGGCTTATTCTTGTCCAATTAGGGTTTTTTAACCAATCTTGTGCATCCAATAGGTGTTTTGTGTCATTGGATGAACAATTAGGCCTTTTTCGTCATCCCTAAGCTAATTCTTGTCCAATTAGGGTTTTTAACCAATCTTGTGCGTCCAATAGGTGTTTTTGTGTCATCGAATGAATATTTAGGTCATTTTCATCCTCCCTAGGCTTATGATTGTCCAATTAGGGTTTCTAACAAATCTTGTGCATCCAATAGGTGTTTTTGTGTCATTGGATGAAAAATTACATCATTTACGTCCTCCCTAGGCTAATTCTTGTCCAATTAGGGTTTTTTAACCAATCTTGTGGATCCAATAGGTGTTTTGTGTCATTGGATGAACAATTAGGTCATTTTCGTCCTCCCTAGGCTAATTCTTGTCCAATTAGGGTTTGTAACCAATCTTGTGCATCCAATAGGTGTTTTTGTGTCATTGGATGAATGTTTAGGTCATTTTCGTCCTCCCTACACTTAATCTTGTCCAATTAGGGTTTTTAACCATTCTTGTGCATCCAATAGGTGTTTTTGTGTCATTGGATGAATGTTTAGGTCATTTTCGTCCTCCCTACACTTAATCTTTTCCAATTAGGGTTTTTAACCAATCTTGTACATCCAATAGGTGTTTTGTGTCATTGGATGAGCATTTAGGTCATTTTTGTCCTCCGTAAACTTAATGTTGTCCAATTAGGGTTTCTAACCAATCTTGTGCATCCAATAGGTGTTTTTGTGTCATTGGATGAACATTTAGGTCATTTTCGTCCTCCCTACACTTAATCTTGTCCAATTAGGGTTTTTAACCAATCTTGTGCATCCAATAGGTGTTTTTGTGTCATTGGATGAATGTTTAGGTCATTTTCGTCCTCCCTACACTTAATCTTGTCCAATTAGGGTTTTTAACCATTCTTGTGCATCCAATAGGTGTTTTTGTGTCATTGGATGAATGTTTAGGTCATTTTCGTCCTCCCTACACTTAATCTTGTCCAATTAGGGTTTCTAACCAATCTTGTGCATCCAATAGGTGTTTTTTGTGTCATTGGATGAATGATTAGGTCATTTTCGACCTCCCTAGGCTAATTCTTATCCAATTAGGGTTTTTAACCAATCTTGTGCATCCAATAGGTGTTTTTGTGTCATTGGATGAATGTTTAGGTCATTTTCGTCCTCCCTACACTTAATCTTGTCCAATTAGGGATTTTAACCTATCTTGTACATCCAATAGGTGTTTTGTGTCATTGGATGAACATTTAGGTCATTTTTGTCCTCCGTAAACTTAATGTTGTCCAATTAGGGTTTCTAACCAATCTTGTGCATCCAATAGGTGTTTTTGTGTCATTGGATGAACATTTAGGTCATTTTCGTCCTCCCTACACTTAATCTTGTCCAATTAGGGTTTCTAACCAATCTTGTGCATCCAATAGGTGTTTTTTGTGTCATTGGATGAATGATTAGGTCATTTTCGACCTCCCTAGGCTAATTCTTATCCAATTAGGGTTTTTAACCAATATTGTGCATCCAATAGGTGATTTTGTGTCATCGAATGAATATTTAAGTCATTTTCATCCTCCCTAGGCTTATGCTTGTCCAATTAGGGTTTCTAACCAATCTTGTGCATCCAATAGGTGTTTTTGTGTCATTGGATGAAAAATTACGTCATTTACGTCCTCCATAGGTTAATTCTTTTCCAATTAGGGTTTTTTAACCAATCTTGTGCATCCAATAGGTGTTTTGTGTCATTGGATGAACAATTAGGTCATTTTTGTCCTCCCTAGGCTAATTCTTGTCCAATTAGGGTTTGTAACCAATCTTGTGCATCCAATAGGTGTTTTTGTGTCATTGGATGAATGTTTAGGTCATTTTCGTCCTCCCTACACTTAATCTTGTCCAATTAGGGTTTTTAACCATTCTTGTGCATCCAATAGGTGTTTTTGTGTCATTGGATGAATATTTACGTCATATTCGTCCTCCCTACACTTAATCTTGTCCAATTAGGGTTTGTAACCAATCTTGTGCATCCAATAGGTGTTTTTGTGTCATTGGATGAATGTTTAGGTCATTTTCGTCCTCCCTACACTTAATCTTGTCCAATTAGGGTTTTTAACCATTCTTGTGCATCCAATAGGTGTTTTTGTGTCATTGGATGAATGTTTAGGTCATTTTCGTCCTCCCTACACTTAATCTTGTCCAATTAGGGTTTTTAACCTATCTTGTACATCCAATAGGTGTTTTGTGTCATTGGATGAACATTTAGGTCATTTTTGTCCTCCGTAAACTTAATGTTGTCCAATTAGGGTTTCTAACCAATCTTGTGCATCCAATAGGTGTTTTTGTGTCATTGGATGAACATTTAGGTCATTTTCGTCCTCCCTACACTTAATCTTGTCCAATTAAGGTTTCTAACCAATCTTGTGCATCCAATAGGTGTTTTTTGTGTCATTGGATGAATGATTAGGTCATTTTCGACCTCCCTAGGCTAATTCTTATCCAATTAGGGTTTTTAACCAATCTTGTGCATCCAATAGGTGTTTTTGTGTCATCAAATGAATATTTAAGTCATTTTCATCCTCCCTAGGCTTATGCTTGTCCAATTAGGGTTCCTAACCAATCTTGTGCATCCAATAGGTGTTTTTGTGTCATTGGGTGAAAAATTACGTCATTTACGTCCTCCCTAGGTTAATTCTTGTCCAATTAGGGTTTTTTAACCAATCTTGTGCATCCAATAGGTGTTTTGTGTCATTGGATGAACAATTAGGTCATTTTCGTCCTCCCTACACTTAATCTTGTCCAATTAGGGTTTCTAACCAATCTTGTGCATCCAATAGGTGTTTTTTGTGTCATTGGATGAATGATTAGGTCATTTTCGACCTCCCTAGGCTAATTCTTATCCAATTAGGGTTTTTAACCAATCTTGTGCATCCAATAGGTGTTTTTGTGTCATCGAATGAATATTTAAGTCATTTTCATCCTCCCTAGGCTTATGCTTGTCCAATTAGGGTTTCTAACCAATCTTGTGCATCCAATAGGTGTTTTTGTGTCATTGGATGAAAAATTACGTCATTTACGTCCTCCCTAGGTTAATTCTTGTCTAATTAGGGTTTTTTAACCAATCTTGTGCATCCAATAGGTGTTTTGTGTCATTGGATGAACAATTAGGTCATTTTCGTCCTCCCTAGGCTAATTCTTGTCCAATTAGGGTTTGTAACCAATCTTGTGCATCCAATAGGTGTTTTTGTGTCATTGGATGAATGTTTAGGTCATTTTCGTCCTCCCTACACTTAATCTTGTCCAATTAGGGTTTTTAACCATTCTTGTGCATCCAATAGGTGTTTTTGTGTCATTGGATGAATGTTTAGGTCATTTTCGTCCTCCCTACACTTAATCTTGTCCAATTAGGGATTTTAACCTATCTTGTACATCCAATAGGTGTTTTGTGTCATTGGATGAACATTTAGGTCATTTTTATCCTCCGTAAACTTAATGTTGTCCAATTAGGGTTTCTAACCAATCTTGTGCATCCAATAGGTGTTTTTGTGTCATTGGATGAACATTTAGGTTATTTTCGTCCTCCGTAAACTTAATCTTGTCCAATTAGGGTTTCTAACCAATCTTGTGCATCCAATAGGTGTTTTTTGTGTCATTGGATGAATGATTAGGTCATTTTCGACCTCCCTAGGCTAATTCTTATCCAATTAGGGTTTTTAACCAATCTTGTGCATCCAATAGGTGTTTTTGTGTCATCGAATGAATATTTAAGTCATTTTCATCCTCCCTAGGCTTATGCTTGTCCAATTAGGGTTTCTAACCAATCTTGTGCATCCAATAGGTGTTTTTGTGTCATTGGATGAAAAATTACGTCATTTACGTCCTCCATAGGTTAATTCTTGTCCAATTAGGGTTTTTTAACCAATCTTGTGCATCCAATAGGTGTTTTGTGTCATTGGATGAACAATTAGGTCATTTTCGTCCTCCCTAGGCTAATTCTTGTCCAATTAGGGTTTGTAACCAATCTTGTGCATCCAATAGGTGTTTTTGTGTCATTGGATGAATGTTTAGGTCATTTTCGTCCTCCCTACACTTAATCTTGTCCAATTAGGGTTTTTAACCATTCTTGTGCATCCAACAGGTGTTTTTGTGTCATTGGATGAATGTTTACGTCATTTTCGTCCTCCCTACACTTAATCTTGTCCAATTAGGGTTTTTAACCAATCTTGTCCATCCAATAGGTGTTTTGTGTGATTGGATGAACATTTAGGTCATTTTTGTCCTCCGTAAACTTAATGTTGTCCAATTTGGGTTTCTAACCAATCTTGTGCATCCAATAGGTGTTTTTGTGTCATTGGATGAACATTTAGGTCATTTTCGTCCTCCCTACACTTAATCTTCTCCAATTAGGGTTTCTAACCAATCTTGTGCATCCAATAGGTGTTTTTGTGTCATTGGATGAACATTTAGGTCATTTTCGTCCTCCCTACACTTAATCTTGTCCAATTAGGGTTTCTAACCAATCTTGTGCATCCAATAGGTGTTTTTTGTGTCATTGGATGAATGATTAGGTCATTTTCGACCTCCCTAGGCTAATTCTTATCCAATTAGGGTTTTTAACCAATATTGTGCATCCAATAGGTGATTTTGTGTCATCGAATGAATATTTAAGTCATTTTCATCCTCCCTAGGCTTATGCTTGTCCAATTAGGGTTTCTAACCAATCTTGTGCATCCAATAGGTGTTTTTGTGTCATTGGATGAAAAATTACGTCATTTACGTCCTCCATAGGTTAATTCTTTTCCAATTAGGGTTTTTTAACCAATCTTGTGCATCCAATAGGTGTTTTGTGTCATTGGATGAACAATTAGGTCATTTTTGTCCTCCCTAGGCTAATTCTTGTCCAATTAGGGTTTGTAACCAATCTTGTGCATCCAATAGGTGTTTTTGTGTCATTGGATGAATGTTTAGGTCATTTTCGTCCTCCCTACACTTAATCTTGTCCAATTAGGGTTTTTAACCATTCTTGTGCATCCAATAGGTGTTTTTGTGTCATTGGATGAATATTTACGTCATATTCGTCCTCCCTACACTTAATCTTGTCCAATTAGGGTTTGTAACCAATCTTGTGCATCCAATAGGTGTTTTTGTGTCATTGGATGAATGTTTAGGTCATTTTCGTCCTCCCTACACTTAATCTTGTCCAATTAGGGTTTTTAACCATTCTTGTGCATCCAATAGGTGTTTTTGTGTCATTGGATGAATGTTTAGGTCATTTTCGTCCTCCCTACACTTAATCTTGTCCAATTAGGGTTTTTAACCTATCTTGTACATCCAATAGGTGTTTTGTGTCATTGGATGAACATTTAGGTCATTTTTGTCCTCCGTAAACTTAATGTTGTCCAATTAGGGTTTCTAACCAATCTTGTGCATCCAATAGGTGTTTTTGTGTCATTGGATGAACATTTAGGTCATTTTCGTCCTCCCTACACTTAATCTTGTCCAATTAGGGTTTGTAACCAATCTTGTGCATCCAATAGGTGTTTTTGTGTCATTGGATGAATGTTTAGGTCATTTTCGTCCTCCCTACACTTAATCTTGTCCAATTAGGGTTTTTAACCATTCTTGTGCATCCAATAGGTGTTTTTGTGTCATTGGATGAATGTTTAGGTCATTTTCGTCCTCCCTACACTTAATGTTGTCCATTTAGGGTTTTTAACCATTCTTGTGCATCCAATAGGTGTTTTTGTGTCATTGGATGAATGTTTAGGTCATTTTCGTCCTCCCTACACTTTATCTTGTCCAATTAGGGTTTTTAACCAATCTTGTACATCCAATAGGTGTTTTGTGTCATTGGATGAACACTTAGGTCATTTTTGTCCTCCGTAAACTTAATCTTGTCCAATTAGGGTTTCTAACCAATCTTGTGCATCCAATAGGTGTTTTTGTGTCATTGGATGAAAAATTACGTCATTTACGTCCTCCCTAGGCAAATTCTTGTCCAATTAGGGTTTTTTAACCAATCTTGTGCATCCAATAGGTGTTTTGTGTCATTGGATGAACAATTAGGTCATTTTCGTCCTCCCTAGGCTAATTCTTGTCCAATTAGGGTTTGTAACCAATCTTGTGCATCCAATAGGTGTTTTTGTGTCATTGGATGAATGTTTAGGTCATTTTCGTCCTCCATACACTTAATCTTGTCCAATTAGGGTTTTTAAGCAATCTTGTACATCCAATAGGTGTTTTGTGTCATTGGATGAACACTTAGGTCATTTTTGTCCTCCGTAAACTTAATCTTGTCCAATTAGGGTTTCTAACCAATCTTGTGCATCCAATAGGTGTTTTTGTGTCATTGGATGAATGTTTAGGTCATTTTCGTCCTCCCTACACTTAATCTTGTCCAATTAGGGTTTTTAACCATTCTTGTGCATCCAATAGGTGTTTTTGTGTCATTGGATGAATGTTTAGGTCATTTTCGTCCTCCCTACACTTAATCTTGTCCAATTAGGGTTTTTAACCAATCTTGTACATCCAATAGGTGTTTTGTGCCATTGGATGAACACTTAGGTCATTTTTGTCCTCCGTAAACTTAATCTTGTCCAATTAGGGTTTCTAACCAATCTTGTGCATCCGATAGGTGTTTTTGTGTCATCGGATGAAAATTTAGGTCATTTTCGTCCTCCCTACACTTAATCTTGTCCAATTAGGGTTTCTAACCAATCTTGTGCATCCAATAGGTGTTTTTGTGTCATTGGGTGAACGATTAGGTCATTTTCGACCTCACTAGGCTAATTCTTGTCCAATTAGGGATTTTAACCAATCTTGTGCATCCAATAGGTGTTTTTGTGTCATCGGATGAACATTTAGGTCATTTTCATCCTTCCTAGGCTTACGCTTGCCCAATTAGGATTTCTAACCAATCTTGTGCATCCCATAGGTGTTTTTGTGTCATTGGATGAAAAATTACGTCATTTACGTCCTCCCTAGGCTAATTTTTGTCCAATTAGGGTTTTTTAACCAATCTTGTGCATCCAATAGGTGTTTTGTGTCATAGGATGAACAATTAGATCATTTTCGTCCTCCCTAGGCTAATTTTTGTCCAATTAGGGTTTTTAACCAATCTTGTGCATCCAATAGGTATTTTTTTGTGTCATCGAATGAACATTTAGGTCATTTTCCTCCTTCCTAGGCTTATGCTTGTCCAATTAGGGTTTCTAACCAATCTTGTGCTTCCAATAGGTGTTTTTGTGTCATTGGATGAAAAATAACGTCATTTACGTCCTCCCTAGGCTAATTCTTGTCCAATTATGGTTTTTTAACTAATCTTGTGCATCCAATAGGTGTTTTGTGTCATTGGATGAACAATTAGGTCATTTTGGTCCTCCCTAGGCTAATTTTTGTCCAATTAGGGTTTTTAACCAATCTTGTGCGTCCAATAGGTGTTTTTGTGTCATCGAATGAATATTTAGGTCATTTTCATCCTCCCTAGGCTTATGATTGTCCAATTAGGGTTTCTAACAAATCTTGTGCATCCAATTAGGGTTTTTAACCATTCTTGTGCATCCAATAGGTGTTTTTGTGTCATTGGATGAATGTTTAGGTCATTTCCGTCCTCCCTACACTTAATCTTGTCCAATTAGGGTTTTTAACCAATCTTGTACATCCAATAGGTGTTTTGTGTCATTGGATGAGCATTTAGGTCATTTTTGTCCTCCATAAACTTTATGTTGTCCAATTAGGGTTTCTAACCAATCTTGTGCATCCAATAGGTGTTTTTGTGTCATTGGATGAACATTTAGGTCATTTTCGTCCTCCCTACACTTAATCTTGTCCAATTAGGGTTTCTAACCAATCTTGTGCATCCAATAGGTGTTTTTTGTGTCATTGGATGAATGATTAGGTCATTTTCGACCTCCCTAGGCTAATTCTTATCCAATTAGGGTTTTTAACCAATCTTGTGCATCCAATAGGTGTTTTTGTGTCATCGAATGAATATTTAAGTCATTTTCATCCTCCCTAGGCTTATGCTTGTCCAATTAGGGTTTCTAACCAATCTTGTGCATCAAATAGGTGTTTTTGTGTCATTGGATGAAAGATTACGTCATTTACGTCCTCCCTAGGTTAATTCTTGTCCAATTAGGGTTTTTTAACCAATCTTGTGCATCCAATAGGTGTTTTGTGTCATTGGATGAACAATTAGGTCATTTTCGTCCTCCCTAGGCTAATTCTTGTCCAATTAGGGTTTCTAACCAATCTTGTGCATCCAATAGGTGTTTTTTGTGTCATTGGATGAATGATTAGGTCATTTTCGACCTCCCTAGGCTAATTCTTATCCAATTAGGGTTTTTAACCAATCTTGTGCATCCAATAGGTGTTTTTGTGTCATCGAATGAATATTTAGGTCATTTTCATCCTCCCTAGGCTTATGTTTGTCCAATTAGGGTTTCTAACCAATCTTGTGCATCCAATAGGTGTTTTTGTGTCATTGGATGAAAAATTACGTCATTTACGTCCTCCCTAGGCTAATTCTTGTCCAATTAGGGTTTTTTAACCAATCTTGTGCATCCAATAGGTGTTTTGTGTCATTGGATGAACAATTAGGTCATTTTCTTCCTCCCTAGGCTAATTCTTGTCCAATTAGGGTTTTTAACCAATCTTGTGCATCCAATAGGTGTTTTTGTGTCATTGGATGAATGTTTAGGTCATTTTCGTCCTCCCTACACTTAATCTTGTCCAATTAGGGTTTTTAACCATTCTTGTGCATCCAATAGGTGTTTTTGTGTCATTGGATGAATGTTTAGGTCATTTTCGTCCTCCCTACACTTAATCTTGTCCAATTAGGGTTTTTAACCAATCTTGTGCATCCAATAGGTTTGTGTCATTGGATGAACATTTAGGTCATTTTTGTCCTCCGTAAACTTAATGTTGTCCAATTAGGGTTTCTAACCAATCTTGTGCATCCAATAAGTGTTTTTGAGTCAATGGATGAACATTTAGGTCATTTTCGTCCTCCCTACACTTAATCTTGTCCAGTTAGGGTTTCTAACCAATCTTGTGCATCCAATAGGTGTTTTTTGTGTCATTGGATGAATGATTAGGTCATTTTCGACCTCCCTAGGCTAATTCTTATCCAATTAGGGTTTTTAACCAATCTTGTGCATCCAATAGGTGCTTTTGTGTCATCGAATGAATATTTAAGTCATTTTCATCCTCCCTAGGCTTATGCTTGTCCAATTAGGGTTTCTAACCAATCTTGTGCATCCAATAGGTGTTTTTGTGTCATTGGGTGAAAAATTATGTCATTTACGTCCTCCCTAGGTTAATTCTTGTCCAATTAGGGTTTTTTAACCAATCTTGTGCATCCAATAGGTGTGTATGTGTCATTGGATGAACAATTAGGTCATTTTCGTCCTCCCTAGGCTAATTCTTGTCCAATTAGGGTTTTTAACCAATCTTGTGCATCCAATAGGTGTTTTTGTGTCATTGGATGAATGTTTAGCTCATTTTCGTCCTCCCTACACTTTATCTTGTCCAATTAAGGTTTTTAAGCATTCTTGTGCATCCAATAGGTGTTTTTGTGTCATTGGATGAATGTTTAGGTCATTTTAGTCCTCCCTACACTTAATCTTGTCCAATTAGGGTTTTTAAGCATTCTTGTGCATCCAATAGGTGTTTTTGTATCATTGGATGAATGTTTAGGTCATTTTCGTCCTCCCTACACTTAATCTTGTCCAATTAGGGTTTTTAACCAATCTTGTACATCCAATAGGTATTTTGTGTCATTGGATGAACACTTAGGTCATTTTTGTCCTCCGTAAACTTAATCTTGTCCAATTAGGGTTTCTAACCAATCTTGTGCATCCAATAGGTGTTTTTGTGTCATTGGATGAAAAATTACGTCATTTACGTCCTCCCTAGGCTAATTCTTGTCCAATTAGGGTTTTTTAACCAATCTTGTGCATCCAATAGGTGTTTTATGTCATTGGATGAACAATTAGGCCTTTTTCGTCATCCCTAAGCTAATTTTTGTCCAATTAGGGTTTTTAACCAATCTTGTGCATCCAATAGGTGTTTTTGTGTCATTGGATGAATGTTTATGTCATTTTCGTCCTCCCTACACTTATTCTTGTCCAATTAGGGTTTCTAACCAATCTTGTGCATCCAATAGGTGTTTTTGTGTCATCGGATTAACATTTAGGTCATTTTCCTCCTTCCTAGGCTTATGCTTGTCCAATTAGGGTTTCTAACCAATCTTGTGCTTCCAATAGGTGTTTTTGTGTCATTCGATGAAAAATAACGTCATTTACGTCCTCCCTAGGCTAATTCTTGTCCAATTATGGTTTTTTAACTAATCTTGTGCATCCAATAGGTGTTTTGTGTCATTGGATGAACAATTAGGTCATTTTGGTCCTCCCTAGGCTAATTTTTGTCCAATTAGGGTTTTTAACCAATCTTGTGCGTCCAATAGGTGTTTTTGTGTCATCGAATGAATAGTTAGGTCATTTTCATCCTCCCTAGGCTTATGATTGTCCAATTAGGGTTTCTAACCAATCTTGTGCATCCAATAGGTGTTTTTGTGTCATTGGATGAATGTTTATGTCATTTTCGTCCTCCCTACACTTATTCTTGTCCAATTAGGGTTTTTAACCAATCTTGTGCATCCAATAGGTGTTTTTGTGTCGTTGGATGAACATTTAGGTCATTTTCATCCTTCCTAGGCTTATGCTTGCTCAATTAGGGTTTCTAACCAATCTTGTGCATCCAATAGGTGTTTTTGTGTCATTGGATGAAAAATTACGTCATTTACGTCTTCCCTAGGCTAATTCTTGTCCAATTAGGATTTTTTAACCAATCTTGTGCATCCAATAGGTGTTTTTGTGTCATTGGATGAAAAATTACGTCATTTACGTCCTCCCTAGGCTAATTCTTGTCCAATTAGGGTTTTTTAACCAATCTTGTGCATCCAATAGGTGTTTTGTGTCATTGGATGAATGTTTATGTCATTTTCGTCCTCCCTACACTTATTCTTGTCCAATTAGGGTTTTTTACCAATCTTGTGCATCCAATAGGTCTTTTTGTGTCATCGAATGAACATTTAGGTCATTTTCATCCTCCCTAGACTTATGCTTTTCCAATTAGGGTTTCTAACAAATCTTGTGCATCCAATAGGTGTTTTTGTGTCATTGGATTAAAAATTACGTCATTTATGTCTTCCCTAGGCTAATTCTTGTCCAATTAGGGTTTTTTAACCAATCTTGTGTCATTGGATGAACATTTAGGTCATTTTCGTCCTCCCTACACTTAATCTTGTCCAATTAGGGTTTCTAACCAATCTTGTGCATCCAATAGGTGTTTTTGTGTCATTGGATGAACGATTAGGTCATTTTCGATCTCACTAGGCTAATTCTTGTCCAATTAGGGATTTTAACCAATCTTGTGCATCCAATAGGTGTTTTTGTGTCATCGGATGCACATTTAGGTTATTTTCATCCTTCCTAGGCTTATGCTTGCTCAATTATGGTTTGTAACCAATCTTGTGCATCCAATAGGTGTTTTTGTGTCATTAGATGAAAAATTACGTCATTTACGTCCTCCCTAGGCTAATTCTTGTCCAATTAGGGTTTTTTAACCAATCTTGTGCATCCAATAGGTGTTTTGTGTCATTGGATGAACAATTAGGTCATTTTCGTCCTCCCTAGGCTAATTCTTGTCCAATTAGGGTTTTTAACCAATCTTGTGCATCCAATAGGTGTTTTTGTATCATTGGATGAATGTTTAGGTGATTTTCGTCCTCCCTACACTTAATCTTGTCCAATTAGGGTTTTTAACCAATCTTGTACATCCAATAGGTATTTTGTGTCATTGGATGAACACTTAGGTCATTTTTGTCCTCCGTAAACTTAATCTTGTCCAATTAGGGTTTCTAACCAATCTTGTGCATCCAATAGGTGTTTTTGTGTCATTGGATGAAAAATTACGTCATTTACGTCCTCCCTAGGGTAATTCTTGTCCAATTAGGGTTTTTTAACCAATCTTGTGCATCCAATAGGTGTTTTGTGTCATTGGATGAACATTTAGGTCATTTTCGTCCTCCCTACACTTAATCTTGTCCAATTAGGGTTTCTAACCAATCTTGTGCATCCAATAGGTGTTTTTTGTGTCATTGGATGAATGATTAGGTCATTTTCGACCTCCCTAGGCTAATTCTTATCCAATTAGGGTTTTTAACCAATCTTGTGCATCCAATAGGTGTTTTTGTGTCATCGAATGAATATTTAAGTCATTTTCATCCTCCCTAGGCTTATGCTTGTCCAATTAGGGTTTCTAACCAATCTTGTGCATCCAATAGGTGTTTTGTGTCATTGGATGAACAATTAGGTCATTTTCGTCCTCCCTAGGCTAATTCTTGTCCAATTAGGGTTTGTAACCAATCTTGTGCATCCAATAGGTGTTTTTGTGTCATTGGATGAATGTTTAGGTCATTTTCGTCCTCCCTACACTTAATCTTGTCCAATTAGGGATTTTAACCATTCTTGTGCATCCAATAGGTGTTTTTGTGTCATTGGATGAATGTTTACGTCATTTTCGTCCTCCCTACACTTAATCTTGTCCAATTAGGGTTTTTAACCAATCTTGTCCATCCAATAGGTGTTTTGTGTGATTGGATGAACATTTAGGTCATTTTTGTCCTCCGTAAACTTAATGTTGTCAAATTTGGGTTTCTAACCAATCTTGTGCATCCAATAGGTGTTTTTGTGTCATTGGATGAACATTTAGGTCATTTTCGTCCTCCCTACACTTAATCTTGTCCAATTAGGGTTTCTAACCAATCTTGTGCATCCAATAGGTGTTTTTGTGTCATTGGATGAACATTTAGGTCATTTTCGTCCTCCCTACACTTAATCTTGTCCAATTAGGGTTTCTAACCAATCTTGTGCATCCAATAAGTGTTTTTTGTGTCATTGGATGAATGATTAGGTCATTTTCGACCTCCCTAGGCTAATTCTTATCCAATTAGGGTTTTTCACCAATCTTGTGCATCCAATAGGTGTTTTTGTGTCATTGGATGAAAAATTACGTCATTTACGTCCTCCCTAGTCGAATTCTTGTCCAATTAGGGTTTTTTAACCAATCTTGTGCATCCAATAGGTGTTTAGTGTCATTCGATGAAAAATTACGTCATTTACGTCCTCCATAGGTTAATTCTTTTCCAATTAGGGTTTTTTTAACCAATCTTGTGCATCCAATAGGTGTTTTGTGTCATTGGATGAACAATTAGGTCATTTTCGTCCTCCCTAGGCTAATTCTTGTCCAATTAGGGTTTGTAACCAATCTTGTGCATCCAATAGGTGTTTTTGTGTCATTGGATGAATGTTTAGGTCATTTTCGTCCTCCCTACACTTAATCTTGTCCAATTAGGGTTTTTAACCATTCTTGTGCATCCAATAGGTGTTTTTGTGTCATTGGATGAATGTTTAGGTCATTTTCGTCCTCCCTACACTTAATCTTGTCCAATTAGGGTTTTTAACCAATCTTGTACATCCAATAGGTATTTTGTGTCATTGGATGAACACTTAGGTCATTTTTGTCCTCCGTAAACTTAATCGTGTCCAATTAGGGTTTCTAACCAATCTTGTGCATCCAATAGGTGTTTTTGTGTCATTGGATGAAAAATTACGTCATTTACGTCCTCCCTAGGCTAATTCTTGTCCAATTAGGGTTTTTTAACCAATCTTGTGCATCCAATAGGTGTTTTGTGTCATTGGATGAACATTTAGGTCATTTTCGTCCTCCCTACACTTAATCTTGTCCAATTAGGGTTTCTGACCAATCTTGTGCATCCAATAGGTGTTTTTTGTGTCATTGGATGAATGATTAGGTCATTTTCGACCTCCCTAGGCTAATTCTTATCCAATTAGGGTTTTTAACCAATCTTGTGCATCCAATAGGTGTTTTTGTGTCATCGAATGAATATTTAAGTCATTTTCATCCTCCCTAGGCTTATGCTTGTCCAATTAGGGTTTCTAACCAATCTTGGGCATCCAATAGGTGTTTTTGTGTCATTGGATGAAAAATTACGTCATTTACGTCCTCCCTAGGTTAATTCTTGTCCAATTAGGGTTTTTTAACCAATCTTGTGCATCCAATAGGTGTTTTGTGTCATTGGATGAACAATTAGGTCATTTTCGTCCTCCCTAGGCTAATTCTTGTCCAATTAGGGTTTGTAACCAATCTTGTGCATCCAATAGGTGTTTTTGTGTCATTGGATGAATGTTTAGGTCATTTTTGTCCTCCGTAAACTTAATGTTGTCGAATTAGGGTTTCTAACCAATCTTGTGCATCCAATAGGTGTTTTTGTGTCATTGGATGAACATTTAGGGCATTTTCGTCCTCCCTACACTTAATCTTGTCCAATTAGGGTTTCTAACCAATCTTGTGCATCCAATAGGTGTTTTATGTGTCATTGGATGAATGATTAGGTCATTTTCGACCTCCCTAGGCTAATTCTTATCCAATTAGGGTCTTTAACCAATCTTGTGCATCCAATAGGTGTTTTTGTGTCATCGAATGAATATTTAAGTCATTTTCATCCTCCCTAGGCTTATGCTTGTCCAATTAGGGTTTCTAACCAATCTTGTGCATCCAATAGGTGTTTTTGTGTCATTGGATGAAAAATTACGTCATTTACGTCCTCCCTAAGTTAATTCTTGTCCAATTAGAGTTTTTTAACCAATCTTGTGCATCCAATAGGTGTTTTGTGTCATTGGAAGAACAATTAGGTCATTTTCCACCTCCCTAGGCTAATTCTTGTCCAATTAGGGTTTGTAACCAATCTTGTGCATCCAATAGGTGTTTTGGTGTCATTGGATGAATGTTTTGGTCATTTTCGTCCTCCCTACACTTAATCTTGTCCAATTAGGGTTTTTAACCATTCTTGTGCATCCAATAGGTGTTTTTGTGTCATTGGATGAATGTTTAGGTCATTTTCGTCCTCCCTACACTTAATCTTGTCCAATTAGGGTTTTTAACCAATCTTGTACATCCAATAGGTGTTTTGTGTCATTGGATGAACATTTAGGTCATTTTTGTCCTCCGTAAACTTAATGTTGTCCAATTAGGGTTTCTAACCAATCTTGTGCATCCAATAGGTGTTTTTGTGTCATTGGATGAACATTTAGGTCATTTTTGTCCTCCCTACACTTAATCTTGTCCAATTAGGGTTTCTAACCAATCTTGTGCATCCAATAGGTGTTTTTTGTGTCATTGGATGAATGATTAGGTCATTTTCGACCTCCCTAGGCTAATTCTTATCCAATTAGGGTTTTTAACCAATCTTGTGCATCCAATTGGTGTTTTTGTGTCATCGAATTAATATTTAAGTCATTTTCATCCTCCCTAGGCTTATGCTTGTCCAATTAGGGTTTCTAACCAATCTTGTGCATCCAATAGGTGTTTTTGTGTCATTGGATGAAAAATTACGTCATTTACGTCCTCCCCAGGTAAATTCTTGTCCAATTAGGGTTTTTTAACCAATCTTGTGCATCCAATAGGTGTTTTGTGTCATTGGATGAACAATTAGGTCATTTTCGTCCTCCCTAGGCTAATTCTTGTCCAATTAGGGTTTGTAACCAATCTTGTGCATCCAATAGGTGTTTTTGTGTCATTGGATGAATGTTTAGGTCATTTTCGTCCTCCCTACACTTAATCTTGTCCAATTAGGGTTTTTAACCATTCTTGTGCATCCAATAGGTGTTTTTGTGTCATTGGATGAATGTTTAGGTCATTTTCGTCCTCCCTACACTTAATCTTGTCCAATTAGGGTTTTTAACCAATCTTGTACATCCAATAGGTGTTTTGTGCCATTGGATGAACACTTAGGTCATTTTTGTCCTCCGTAAACTTAATCTTGTCCAATTAGGGTTTCTAACCAATCTTGTGCATCCGATAGGTGTTTTTGTGTCATCGGATGAAAATTTAGGTCATTTTCGTCCTCCCTACACTTAATCTTGTCCAATTAGGGTTTCTAACCAATCTTGTGCATCCAATAGGTGTTTTTGTGTCATTGGGTGAACGATTAGGTCATTTTCGACCTCACTAGGCTAATTCTTGTCCAATTAGGGATTTTAACCAATCTTGTGCATCCAATAGGTGTTTTTGTGTCATCGGATGAACATTTAGGTCATTTTCATCCTTCCTAGGCTTACGCTTGCCCAATTAGGATTTCTAACCAATCTTGTGCATCCCATAGGTGTTTTTGTGTCATTGGATGAAAAATTACGTCATTTACGTCCTCCCTAGGCTAATTTTTGTCCAATTAGGGTTTTTTAACCAATCTTGTGCATCCAATAGGTGTTTTGTGTCATAGGATGAACAATTAGATCATTTTCGTCCTCCCTAGGCTAATTTTTGTCCAATTAGGGTTTTTAACCAATCTTGTGCATCCAATAGGTATTTTTTTGTGTCATCGAATGAACATTTAGGTCATTTTCCTCCTTCCTAGGCTTATGCTTGTCCAATTAGGGTTTCTAACCAATCTTGTGCTTCCAATAGGTGTTTTTGTGTCATTGGATGAAAAATAACGTCATTTACGTCCTCCCTAGGCTAATTCTTGTCCAATTATGGTTTTTTAACTAATCTTGTGCATCCAATAGGTGTTTTGTGTCATTGGATGAACAATTAGGTCATTTTGGTCCTCCCTAGGCTAATTTTTGTCCAATTAGGGTTTTTAACCAATCTTGTGCGTCCAATAGGTGTTTTTGTGTCATCGAATGAATATTTAGGTCATTTTCATCCTCCCTAGGCTTATGATTGTCCAATTAGGGTTTCTAACCAATCTTGTGCATCCAATAGGTGTTTTTGTGTCATTGGATGAATGTTTATGTCATTTTCGTCCTCCCTACACTTATTCTTGTCCAATTAGGGTTTTTAACCAATCTTGTGCATCCAATAGGTGTTTTTGTGTCGTTGGATGAACATTTAGGTCATTTTCATCCTTCCTAGGCTTATGCTTGCTCAATTAGGGTTTCTAACCAATCTTGTGCATCCAATAGGTGTTTTTGTGTCATTGGATGAAAAATTACGTCATTTACGTCTTCCCTAGGCTAATTCTTGTCCAATTAGGATTTTTTAACCAATCTTGTGCATCCAATAGGTGTTTTTGTGTCATTGGATGAAAAATTACGTCATTTACGTCCTCCCTAGGGTAATTCTTGTCCAATTCGGGTTTTTTAACCAATCTTGTGCATCCAATAGGTGTTTTGTGTCATTGGATGAATGTTTATGTCATTTTCGTCCTCCCTACACTTATTCTTGTCCAATTAGGGTTTTTAACCAATCTTGTGCATCCAATAGGTCTTTTTGTGTCATCGAATGAACATTTAGGTCATTTTCATCCTCCCTAGACTTATGCTTTTCCAATTAGGGTTTCTAACGAATCTTGTGCATCCAATAGGTGTTTTTGTGTCATTGGATTAAAAATTACGTCATTTACGTCTTCCCTAGGCTAATTCTTGTCCAATTAGGGTTTTTTAACCAATCTTGTGTCATTGGATGAACATTTAGGTCATTTTCGTCCTCCCTACACTTAATCTTGTCCAATTAGGGTTTCTAACCAATCTTGTGCATCCAATAGGTGTTTTTGTGTCATTGGATGAACGATTAGGTCATTTTCGATCTCACTAGGCTAATTCTTGTCCAATTAGGGTTTTTAACCAATCTTGTGCATCCAATAGGTGTTTTTGTGTCATCGGATGAACATTTAGGTCATTTTCATCCTTCCTAGGCTTATGCTTGCTCAATTAGGGTTTCTAACCAATCTTGTGCATCCAATAGGTGTTTTTGTGTCATTGGATGAAAAATTACGTCATTTACGTCCGCCCTAGGCTTATTCTTGTCCAATTAGGGTTTTTTAACCAATCTTGTGCATCCAATAGGTGTTTTGTGTCATTGGATGAACAATTAGGCCTTTTTCGTCATCCCTAAGCTAATTCTTGTCCAATTAGGGTTTTTAACCAATCTTGTGCGTCCAATAGGTGTTTTTGTGTCATCGAATGAATATTTAGGTCATTTTCATCCTCCCTAGGCTTATGATTGTCCAATTAGGGTTTCTAACAAATCTTGTGCATCCAATAGGTGTTTTTGTGTCATTGGATGAAAAATTACATCATTTACGTCCTCCCTAGGCTAATTCTTGTCCAATTAGGGTTTTTTAACCAATCTTGTGGATCCAATAGGTGTTTTGTGTCATTGGATGAACAATTAGGTCATTTTCGTCCTCCCTAGGCTAATTCTTGTCCAATTAGGGTTTTTAACCAATCTTGTGCATCCAATAGGTGTTTTGTGTCATTGGATGAACATTTAGGTGATTTTCGTCCTCTCTACACTTAATGTAGTCCATTTAGGGTTTTTAACCAATCTTGTGCATCCATTAGGTGTTTTTGTGTCATTGGATGAACATTTAGGTCATTTTCGTCTTCCCGAGGCTAATTCTTGTCCAATTAGGGTTTTTAACCAATCTTGTTCTTCCATTAGGTGTTTTGTGTCATTGGATGATCATTTAGGTCATTTTCGTCCTCCCTACACTTAATCTTGTCCAATTCGTGTTTTTAACCAATCTTGTGCATCCAATAGGTGTTTTGTGTCATTGGATGAACAATTAGGTCATTTTCGTCCTCCCTAGGCTAATTCTTGTCCAATTAGGGTTTTTAACCAATCTTGTGCATCCAATAGGTGTTTTGTGTCATTGGATGAACATTTAGGTCATTTTCGTCCTCCCTACACTTAATGTTGTCCAATTAGGGTTTTTAACCAATCTTGTGCATCCAATAGGTGTTTTTGTGTCATTGGATGAATATTTAGGTCATTTTCGTCCTCCCTACACTTAATCTTGTCCAATTAGGGTTTTTAACCAATCTTGTGCATCCAATAGGTGTTTTTGTGTCATTGGATGAATGTTTAGGTCATTTTCGTCCTCCCTACACTTAATCTTGTCCAATTAGGGTTTTTAACCAATCTTGTGCATCCAATAGGTGTTTTTGTGTCATCGAATGAATATTTAAGTCATTTTCATCCTCCCTAGGCTTATGCTTGTCCAATTAGGGTTTCTAACCCATCTTGTGCATCCAATAGGTGTTTTTGTGTCATTGGATGAAAAATTACGTCATTTACGTCCTCCCTAGGTTAATTCTTGTCCAATTAGGGTTTTTTAACCAATCTTGTGCATCCAATAGGTGCTTTGTGTCATTGGATGAACAATTAGGTCATTTTCGTCCTCCCTAAGCTAATTCTTGTCCAATTAGGGTTTTTAACCAATCTTGTGCATCCAATAGGTGTTTTTTGTGTCATTGGATGAATGATTAGGTCATTTTCGACCTCCCTAGGCTAATTCTTATCCAATTAGGGTTTTTAACCAATCTTGTGCATCCAATAGGTGTTTTTGTGTCATCGAATGAATATTTAAGTCATTTTCATCCTCCCTAGGCTTATGCTTGTCCAATTAGGGTTTCTAACCAATCTTGTGCATCCAATAGGTGTTTTTGTGTCATTGGATGAAAAATTACGTCATTTACGTCCTCCCTAGGTTAATTCTTGTCTAATTAGGGTTTTTTAACCAATCTTGTGCATCCAATAGGTGTTTTGTGTCATTGGATGAACAATTAGGTCATTTTCGTCCTCCCTAGGCTAATTCTTGTCCAATTAGGGTTTGTAACCAATCTTGTGCATCCAATAGGTGTTTTTGTGTCATTGGATGAATGTTTAGGTCATTTTCGTCCTCCCTACACTTAATCTTGTCCAATTAGGGTTTTTAACCATTCTTGTGCATCCAATAGGTGTTTTTGTGTCATTGGATGAATGTTTAGGTCATTTTCGTCCTCCCTACACTTAATCTTGTCCAATTAGGGATTTTAACCTATCTTGTACATCCAATAGGTGTTTTGTGTCATTGGATGAACATTTAGGTCATTTTTATCCTCCGTAAACTTAATGTTGTCCAATTAGGGTTTCTAACCAATCTTGTGCATCCAATAGGTGTTTTTGTGTCATTGGATGAACATTTAGGTTATTTTCGTCCTCCGTAAACTTAATCTTGTCCAATTAGGGTTTCTAACCAATCTTGTGCATCCAATAGGTGTTTTTTGTGTCATTGGATGAATGATTAGGTCATTTTCGACCTCCCTAGGCTAATTCTTATCCAATTAGGGTTTTTAACCAATCTTGTGCATCCAATAGGTGTTTTTGTGTCATCGAATGAATATTTAAGTCATTTTCATCCTCGCTAGGCTTATGCTTGTCCAATTAGGGTTCCTAACCAATCTTGTGCATCCAATAGGTGTTTTTGTGTCATTGGGTGAAAAATTACGTCATTTACGTCCTCCCTAGGTTAATTCTTGTCCAATTAGGGTTTTTTAACCAATCTTGTGCATCCAATAGGTGTTTTGTGTCATTGGATGAACAATTAGGTCATTTTCGTCCTCCCTAGGCTTATTCTTGTCCAATTAGGGTTTGTAACCAATCTTGTGCATCCAATAGGTGTTTTTGTGTCATTGGATGAATGTTTAGGTCATTTTCGTCCTCCCTACACTTAATCTTGTCCAATTAGGGTTTTTAACCATTCTTGTGCATCCAATAGGTGTTTTTGTGTCATTGAATGAATGTTTAGGTCATTTTCGTCCTCCCTACACTTAATCTTGTCCAATTAAGGTTTTTAAGCATTCTTGTGCATCCAATAGGTGTTTTTGTGTCATTGGATGAATGTTTAGGTCATTTTCTTCCTCCCTACACTTAATCTTGTCCAATTAGGGTTTTTAAGCATTCTTGTGCATCCAATAGGTGTTTTTGTGTCATTGGATGAATGTTTAGGTCATTTTCGTCCTCCTTACACTTAATCTTGTCCAATTAGGGTTTTTAACCAATCTTGTACATCCAATAGGTGTTTTGTGTCATTGGATGAACACTTAGGTCATTTTTGTCCTCCGTAAACTTAATCTTGTCCAATTAGGGTTTCTAACCAATCTTGTGCATCCAATAGGTGTTTTTGTGTCATCGGATGAACATTTAGGTCATTTTCGTCCTCCCTACACTTAATCTTGTCCAATTAGGGTTTCTAACCAATCTTGTGCATCCAATAGGTGTTTTTGTGTCATTGGGTGAACGATTAGGTCATTTTCAACCTCACTAGGTTAATTCTTGTCGAATTAGGGTTTTTAACCAATCTTGTGCATCCAATAGGTGTTTTTGTGTCATCGGATGAACATTTAGGTCATTTTCATCCTTCCTAGGCTTACGCTTGCCCAATTAGGGTTTCTAACCAATCTTGTGCATCCAATAGGTGTTTTTGTGTCATTGGATGAAAAATTACGTCATTTACGTCCTCCCTAGGCTAATTCTTGTCCAATTAGGGTTTTTTAACCAATCTTGTGCATCCAATAGGTGTTTTGTGTCATAGGATGAACAATTAGGTCATTTTCATCCTCCCTAGGCTAATTTTTGTCCAATTAGGGTTTTTAACCAATCTTGTGCATCCAATAGGTATTTTTTTGTGTCATCGGATGAACATTTAGGTCATTTTCCTCCTTCCTAGGCTTATGCTTGTCCAATTAGGGTTTCTAACCAATCTTGTGCTTCCAATAGGTGTTTTTGTGTCATTGGATCAAAAATAACGTCATTTACGTCCTCCCTAGGCTAATTCTTGTCCAATTATGGTTTTTTAACTAATCTTGTGCATCCAATAGGTGTTTTGTGTCATTGGATGAACAATTAGGTCATTTTGGTCCTCCCTAGGCTAATTTTTGTCCAATTAGGGTTTTTAACCAATCTTGTGCGTCCAATAGGTGTTTTTGTGTCATCGAATGAATATTTAGGTCATTTTCATCCCCCCTAGGCTTATGATTGTCCAATTAGGGTTTCTAACAAATCTTGTGCATCCAATAGGTGTTTTTGTGTCATTGGATGAAAAATTACATCATTTACGTCCTCCCTAGGCTAATTCTTGTCCAATTAGGGTTTTTTAACCAATCTTGTGGATCCAATAGGTGTTTTGTGTCATTGGATGAACAATTAGGTCATTTTCGTCCTCCCTAGGCTAATTCTTGTCCAATTAGGGTTTGTAACCAATCTTGTGCATCCAATAGGTGTTTTTGTGTCATTGGATGAATGTTTAGGTCATTTTCATCCTCCCTACACTTAATCTTGTCCAATTAGGGTTTTTAACCATTCTTGTGCATCCAATAGGTGTTTTTGTGTCATTGGATTAATGTTTAGGTCATTTCCGTCCTCCCTACACTTAATCTTGTCCAATTAGGGTTTTTAACCATTCTTGTGCATCCAATAGGTGTTTTTGTGTCATTGGATGAATGTTTACGTCATATTCGTCCTCCCTACACTTAATCTTGTCCAATTAGGGTTTTTAACCAATCTTGTCCATCCAATAGGTGTTTTGTGTGATTGGATGAACATTTAGGTCATTTTTGTCCTCCGTAAACTTAATGTTGTCCAATTAAGGTTTCTAACCAATCTTGTGCATCCAATAGGTGTTTTTGTGTCATTGGATGAACATTTAGGTCATTTTCGTCCTCCCTAGGCTAATTCTTGTCCAATTAGGGTTTTTTAACCAATCTTGTGCATCCAATAGGTGTTTTGTGTCATAGGATGAACAATTAGGTCATTTTCGTCCTCCCTAGGCTAATTTTTGTCCAATTAGGGTTTTTAACCAATCTTGTGCATCCAATAGGTATTTTTTTGTGTCATCGGATGAACATTTAGGTCATTTTCCTCCTTCCTAGGCTTATGCTTGTCCAATTAGGGTTTCTAAACAATCTTGTGCTTCCAATAGGTGTTTGTGTCATTGGATGAAAAATAACGTCACTTACGTCCTCCCTAGGCTAATTCTTGTCCAATTATGGTTTTTTAACTAATCTTGTGCATCCAATAGGTGTTTTGTGTCATTGGATGAACAATTAGGTCATTTTGGTCCTCCCTAGGCTAATTTTTGTCCAATTAGGGTTTTTAACCAATCTTGTGCGTCCAATAGGTGTTTTTGTGTCATCGAATGAATATTTAGGTCATTTTCATCCTCCCTAGGCTTATGATTGTCCAATTAGGGTTTCTAACAAATCTTGTGCATCCAATAGGTGTTTTTGTGTTATTGGATGAAAAATTACATCATTTACGTCCTCCCTAGGCTAATTCTTGTCCAATTAGGGTTTTTTAACCAATCTTGTGGATCCAATAGGTGTTTTGTGTCATTGGATGAACAATTAGGTCATTTTCGTCCTCCCTAGGCTAATTCTTGTCCAATCAGGGTTTGTAACCAATCTTGTGCATCCAATAGGTGTTTTTGTGTCATTGGATGAATGTTTAGGTCATTTTCGTCCTCCCTACACTTAATCTTGTCCAATTAGGGTTTTTTAACCATTCTTGTGCATCCATTAGGTGTTTTTGTGTCATCGAATGAATATTTAGGTCATTTTCATCCTCCCTAGGCTTATGCTTTTCCAATTAGGGTTTCTAACCAATCTTGTGCAACCAATAGGTGTTTTTGTGTCATTGGATGAAAAATTACGTCATTTACGTCCTCCCTAGGCTAATTCTTGTCCAATTAGGGTTTTTTAACCAATCTTGTGCATCCAATAGGTGTTTTGTGTCATTGGATGAATATTTAGGTCATTTTCGTCCTCCCTACACTTAATCTTGTCCAATTAGGGTTTTTAACCAATCTTGTGCATCCAATAGGTGTTTTTGTGTCATTGGATGAATGTTTAGGTCATTTTCGTCCTCCCTACACTTAGGTCATTTTCGTCCTCCCTAGGCTAATTCTTGTCCAATTAGGGTTTTTAACCAAACTTGTGCATCCAATAGGTGTTTTTGTGTCATTGGATGAATGTTTATGTCATTTTCGTCCTCCCTACACTTATTCTTGTCCAATTAGGGTTTTTAACCAATCTTGTGCATCCAATAGGTGTTTTTGTGTCATCGAATGAATATTTAGGTCATTTTCATCCTCCCTAGGCTTATGCTTTTCCAATTAGGGTTTCTAACCAATCTTGTGCAACCAATAGGTGTTTTTGTGTCATTGGATGAAAAATTACGTCATTTACGTCCTCCCTAGGCTAATTCTTGTCCAATTAGGGTTTTTTAACCAATCTTGTGCATCCAATAGGTGTTTTGTGTCATTGGATGAATATTTAGGTCATTTTCGTCCTCCCTACACTTAATCTTGTCCAATTAGGGTTTTTAACCAATCTTGTGCATCCAATAGGTGTTTTTGTGTCATTGGATGAATGTTTAGGTCATTTTCGTCCTCCCTACACTTAATCTTGTCCAATTAGGGTTTTTAACCAATCTTGTGCATCCAATAGGTGTTTTGTGTCATTGGATGAAAATTTAGGTCATTTCTGTCCTCCGTACACTTAATCCTGTCCAATTAGGGTTTTTAACAAATCTTGTGCATCCAATAGGTGTTTTTGTGTCATTGGATGAACATTTAGGTCATTTTCGTCCTCCCTACACTTAATCTTGTCCAATTAGGGTTTCTAACCAATCTTGTGCATCCAATAGGTGTTTTTGTGTCATTGGATGAACAATTAGGCCTTTTTCGTCATCCCTAAGCTAATTTTTGTCCAATTAGGGTTTTTAACCAATCTTGTGCATCCAATAGGTGTTTTTGTGTCATTGGATGAATGTTTATGTCATTTTCGTCCTCCCTACACTTATTCTTGTCCAATTAGGGTTTCTAACCAATCTTGTGCATCCAATAGGTGTTTTTGTGTCATCGGATTAACATTTAGGTCATTTTCCTCCTTCCTAGGCTTATGCTTGTCCAATTAGGGTTTCTAACCAATCTTGTGCTTCCAATAGGTGTTTTTGTGTCATTGGATGAAAAATAACGTCATTTACGTCCTCCCTAGGCTAATTCTTGTCCAATTATGGTTTTTTAACTAATCTTGTGCATCCAATAGGTGTTTTGTGTCATTGGATGAACAATTAGGTCATTTTGGTCCTCCCTAGGCTAATTTTTGTCCAATTAGGGTTTTTAACCAATCTTGTGCGTCCAATAGGTGTTTTTGTGTCATCGAATGAATATTTAGGTCATTTTCATCCTCCCTAGGCTTATGATTGTCCAATTAGGGTTTCTAACCAATCTTGTGCATCCAATAGGTGTTTTTGTGTCATTGGATGAATGTTTATGTCATTTTCGTCCTCCCTACACTTATTCTTGTCGAATTAGGGTTTTTAACCAATCTTGTGCATCCAATAGGTGTTTTTGTGTCGTTGGATGAACATTTAGGTCATTTTCATCCTTCCTAGGCTTATGCTTGCTCAATTAGGGTTTCTAACCAATCTTGTGCATCCAATAGGTGTTTTTGTGTCATTGGATGAAAAATTACGTCATTTACGTCTTCCCTAGGCTAATTCTTGTCCAATTAGGATTTTTTAACCAATCTTGTGCATCCAATAGGTGTTTTTGTGTCATTGGATGAAAAATTACGTCATTTACGTCCTCCCTAGGCTAATTCTTGTCCAATTAGGGTTTTTTAACCAATCTTGTGCATCCAATAGGTGTTTTGTGTCATTGGATGAATGTTTATGTCATTTTCGTCCTCCCTACACTTATTCTTGTCCAATTAGGGTTTTTAACCAATCTTGTGCATCCCATAGGTCTTTTTGTGTCATCGAATGAACATTTAGGTCATTTTCATCCTCCCTAGACTTATGCTTTTCCAATTAGGGTTTCTAACCAATCTTGTGCATCCAATAGGTGTTTTTGTGTCATTGGATTAAAAATTACGTCATTTACGTCTTCCCTAGGCTAATTCTTGTCCAATTAGGGTTTTTTAACCAATCTTGTGTCATTGGATGAACATTTAGGTCATTTTCGTCCTCCCTACACTTAATCTTGTCCAATTAGGGTTTCTAACCAATCTTGTGCATCCAATAGGTGTTTTTGTGTCATTGGATGAACGATTAGGTCATTTTCGATCTCACTAGGCTAATTCTTGTCCAATTAGGGTTTTTAACCAATCTTGTGCATCCAATAGGTGTTTTTGTGTCATCGGATGCACATTTAGGTCATTTTCATCCTTCCTAGGCTTATGCTTGCTCAATTATGGTTTGTAACCAATCTTGTGCATCCAATAGGTGTTTTTGTGTCACTGGATGAAAAATTACGTCATTTACGTCCTCCCTAGGCTAATTCTTGTCCAATTAGGGTTTTTTAACCAATCTTGTGCATCCAATAGGTGTTTTGTGTCATTGGATGAACAATTAGGTCATTTTCGTCCTCCCTAGGCTAATTCTTGTCCAATTAGGGTTTGTTACCAATCTTGTGCATCCAATAGGTGTTTTTGTGTCATTGGATGAATGTTTAGGTCATTTTCGTCCTCCCTACACTTAATCTTGTCCAATTAGGGTTTTTAACCATTCTTGTGCATCCAATAGGTGTTTTTGTGTCATTGGATGAATGTTTAGGTCATTTTCGTCCTCCCTACACTTAATCTTGTCCAATTAGGGTTTTTAACCAATCTTGTACATCCAATAGGTGTTTTTGTGTCATCGGATGAACATTTAGGTCATTTTCATCCTTCCTAGGCTTACGCTTGCCCAATTAGGATTTCGAACCAATCTTGTGCATCCAATAGGTGTTTTTGTGTCATTGGATGAAAAATTACGTCATTTACGTCCTCCATAGGCTAATTCTTGTCCAATTAGGTTTTTTTAACCAATCTTGTGCATCCAATAGGTGTTTTGTGTCATAGGATGAACAATTAGGTCATTTTCGTCCTCCCTAGGCTAATTTTTGTCCAATTAGGGTTTTTAACCAATCTTGTGCATCCAATAGGTATTTTTTTGTGTCATCGAATGAACATTTAGGTCATTTTCCTCCTTCCTAGGCTTATGCTTGTCCAATTAGGGTTTCTAACCAATCTTGTGCTTCCAATAGGTGTTTTTGTGTCATTGGATGAAAAATAACGTCATTTACGTCCTCCCTAGGCTAATTCTTGTCCAATTATGGTTTTTTAACTAATCTTGTGCATCCAATAGGTGTTTTGTGTCATTGGATGAACAATTAGGTCATTTTGGTCCTCCCTAGGCTAATTTTTGTCCAATTAGGGTTTTTAACCAATCTTGTGCGTCCAATAGGTGTTTTTGTGTCATCGAATGAATATTTAGGTCATTTTCATCCTCCCTAGGCTTATGATTGTCCAATTAGGGTTTCTAACCAATCTTGTGCATCCAATAGGTGTTTTTGTGTCATTGGATGAATGTTTATGTCATTTTCGTCCTCCCTACACTTATTCTTGTCCAATTAGGGTTTTTAACCAATCTTGTGCATCCAATAGGTGTTTTTGTGTCGTTGGATGAACATTTAGGTCATTTTCATCCTTCCTAGGCTTATGCTTGCTCAATTAGGGTTTCTAACCAATCTTGTGCATCCAATAGGTGTTTTTGTGTCATTGGATGAAAAATTACGTCATTTACGTCTTCCCTAGGCTAATTCTTGTCCAATTAGGATTTTTTAACCAATCTTGTGCATCCAATAGGTGTTTTTGTGTCATTGGATGAAAAATTACGTCATTTACGTCCTCCCTAGGGTAATTCTTGTCCAATTCGGGTTTTTTAACCAATCTTGTGCATCCAATAGGTGTTTTGTGTCATTGGATGAATGTTTATGTCATTTTCGTCCTCCCTACACTTATTCTTGTCCAATTAGGGTTTTTAACCAATCTTGTGCATCCAATAGGTCTTTTTGTGTCATCGAATGAACATTTAGGTCATTTTCATCCTCCCTAGACTTATGCTTTTCCAATTAGGGTTTCTAACGAATCTTGTGCATCCAATAGGTGTTTTTGTGTCATTGGATTAAAAATTACGTCATTTACGTCTTCCCTAGGCTAATTCTTGTCCAATTAGGGTTTTTTAACCAATCTTGTGTCATTGGATGAACATTTAGGTCATTTTCGTCCTCCCTACACTTAATCTTGTCCAATTAGGGTTTCTAACCAATCTTGTGCATCCAATAGGTGTTTTTGTGTCATTGGATGAACGATTAGGTCATTTTCGATCTCACTAGGCTAATTCTTGTCCAATTAGGGTTTTTAACCAATCTTGTGCATCCAATAGGTGTTTTTGTGTCATCGGATGAACATTTAGGTCATTTTCATCCTTCCTAGGCTTATGCTTGCTCATTAGGGTTTCTAACCAATCTTGTGCATCCAATAGGTGTTTTTGTGTCATTGGATGAAAAATAACGTCATTTACGTCCTCCCTAGGCTAATTCTTGTCCAATTATGGTTTTTTAACTAATCTTGTGCATCCAATAGGTGTTTTGTGTCATTGGATGAACAATTAGGTCATTTTCGTCCTCCCTAGGCTAATTCTTGTCCAATTAGGGTTTCTAACCAATCTTGTGCATCCAATAGGTGTTTTTGTGTCATTGGATGAATGTTTATGTCATTTTCGTCCTCCCTACACTTATTCTTGTCCAATTAGGGTTTTTAACCAATCTTGTGCATCCAATAGGTGTTTTTGTGTCATCGGATGAACATTTAGGTCATTTTCATCCTTCCTAGGCTTATGCTTGTCCAATTAGGGTTTCTAACCAATCTTGTGCATCCAATAGGTGTTTTTGTGTCATTGGATTAAAAATTACGTCATTTACGTCTTCGCTAGGCTAATTCTTGTCCAATTAGGGTTTTTTAACCAATCTTGTGCATCCAATAGGTGTTTTGTGTCATTGGATGAACAATTAGGTCATTTTCGTCCTCCCTAGGCTAATTCTTGTCCAATTAGGGTTTTTAACCAATCTAGAGCATCCAATAGGTGTTTTGTGTTATTGGATGAATATTTAGGTCATTTTCGTCGTCCCTACACTTAATCTTGTCCAATTAGGGTTTTTAACCATTCTTGTGCATCCAATAGGTGTTTTTGTGTCATTGGATGAATGTTTAGGTCATTTTCGTCCTCCCTACACTTAATCTTGTCCAATTAGGGTTTTTAACCAATCTTGTGCATCCAATAGGTGTTTTGTGTCATTGGATGAAAATTTAGGTCATTTCTGTCCTCCGTACACTTAATCTTGTCCAATTAGGGTTTTTAACAAATCTTGTGCATCCAATAGGTGTTTTTGTGTCATTGGATGAACATTTAGGTCATTTTCGTTCTCCCTACACTTAATCTTGTCCAATTAGGGTTTCTAACCAATCTTGTGCATCCAATAGGTGTTGTTGTGTCATTGGATGAACGATTAGGTCATTTTCGATCTCACTAGGCTAATTCTTGTCCAATTAGGGTTTTTAACCAATCTTGTGCATCCAATAGGTGTTTTTGTGTCATCGGATGAACATTTAGGTCATTTTCATCCTTCCTAGGCTTATGCTTGCTCAATTATGGTTTGTAACCAATCTTGTGCATCCAATAGGTGTTTTTGTGTCATTGGATGAAAAATTACGTCATTTACGTCCTCCCTAGGCTAATTCTTGTCCAATTAGGGTTTTTTAACCAATCTTGTGCATCCAATAGGTGTTTTGTGTCATTGGATGAACAATTAGGTCATTTTCGTCCTCCCTAGGCTAATTCTTGTCCAATTAGGGTTTTTAACCAATCTTGTGCATCCAATAGGTGTTTTTGTGTCATTGGATGAATGTTTATGTCATTTTCGTCATCCCTACACTTATTCTTGTCCAATTAGGGTTTTTAACCAATCTTGTGCATCCATTAGGTGTTTTTGTGTCATCGGATGAACATTTAGGTCATTTTCATCCTTCCTAGGCTTATGCTTGTCCAATTAGGGTTTCTAACCAATCTTGTGCATCCAATAGGTGTTTTTGTGTCATTGGATGAAAAATAACGTTATTTACATCCTCCCTAGGCTAATTCTTGTCCAATTATGGTTTTTTAACTAATCTTGTGCATCCAATAGGTGTTTTGTGTCATTGGATGAACAATTAGGTCATTTTCGTCCTCCCTAGGCTAATTCTTGTCCAATTAGGGTTTTTAACCAATCTTGTGCATCCAATAGGTGTTTTTGTGTCATTGGATGAATGTTTATGTCATTTTCGTCCTCCCTACACTTATTCTTGTCCAATTAGGGTTTTTAACCAATCTTGTGCATCCATTAGGTGTTTTTGTGTCATCGGATGAACATTTAGGTCATTTTCATCCTTCCTAGGCTTATGCTTGTCCAATTAGGGTTTCTAACCAATCTTGTGCATCCAATAGGTGTTTTTGTGTCATTGGATGAATGTTTATGTCATTTTCGTCCTCCCTACACTTATTCTTGTCCAATTAGGGTTTTTAACCAATCTTGTGCATCCAATAGGTGTTTTTGTGTCATCGGATGAACATTTAGGTCATTTTCCTCCTTCCTAGGCTTAAGCTTGTCCAATTAGGGTTTCTAACCAATCTTGTGCATCCAATAGGTGTTTTTGTGTCATTGGATGAAAAATAACGTCATTTACGTCCTCCCTAGGCTAATTCTTGTCCAATTATGGTTTTTTAACTAATCTTGTGCATCCAATAGGTGTTTTGTGTCATTGGATAAACAATTAAGTCATTTTCGTCCTCCCTAGCCTAATTCTTGTCCAATTAGGGTTTTTAACCAATCTTGTGCATCCAATAGGTGTTTTTGTGTCATCGGATGAACATTTAGGTCATTTTCCTCCTTCCTAGGCTTAAGCTTGTCCAATTAGGGTTTCTAACCAATCTTGTGCATCCAACAGGTGTTTTTGTGTCATTGGATGAAAAATAACGTCATTTACGTCCTCCCTAGGCTAATTCTTGCCCAATTATGGTTTTTTAACTAATCTTGTGCATCCAATAGGTGTTTTGTGTCATTGGATGAACAATTAGGTCATTTTCGTCCTCCCTAGGCTAATTCTTGTCCAATTAGGGTTTTTAACCAATCTTGTGCATCCAATAGGTGTTTTTGTGTCATCGAATGAATATTTAGGTCATTTTCATCCTCCCTAGGCTTATGGTTTTCCAATTAGGGTTTCTAATCAATCTTGTGCAACCAATAGGTGTTTTTGTGTCATTGGATGAAAAATAACGTCATTTACGTCCTCCCTAGGCTAATTCTTGTCCAATTAGGGTTTTTTAACCAATCTTGTGCATCCAATAGGTGTTTTGTGTCATTGGATGAACAATTAGGTCATTTTCGTCCTCCCTAGGCTAATTCTTGTCCAATTAGGGTTTTTAACCAATCTTGTGCATCCAATAGGTGTTTTTGTGTCATTGGATGAATGTTTATGTTATTTTCGTCCTCCCTACAGTTATTCTTGTCCAATTAGGGTTTTTAACCAATCTTGTGCATCCAATAGGTGTTTTTGTGTCATTGGATGAAAAATTACGTCATTTACGTCCTCCCTAGGCTAATTCTTGTCCAATTAGGGTTTTTTAACCAATCTTGTGCATCCAATAGGTGTTTTGTGTCATTGGATGAACATTTAGGTCATTTTCGTCCTCCCTACACTTAATCTTGTCCAATTAGGGTTTCTAACCAATCTTGTGCATCCAATAGGTGTTTTTTGTGTCATTGGATGAATGATTAGGTCATTTTCGTCCTCCCTAGGCTAATTCTTATCCAATTAGGGTTTTTAACCAATCTTGTGCATCCAATAGGTGTTTTTGTGTCATCGAATGAATATTTAAGTCATTTTCATCCTCCCTAGGCTTATGCTTGTCCAATTAGGGTTTCTAACCAATCTTGTGCATTAAATAGGTGTTTTTGTGTCATTGGATGAAAGATTACGTCATTTACGTCCTCCCTAGGTTAATTCTTGTCCAATTAGGGTTTTTTAACCAATCTTGTGCATCCAATAGGTGTTTTGTGTCATTGGATGAACAATTAGGTCATTTTCGTCCTCCCTAGGCTAATTCTTGTCCAATTAGGGTTTTTAACCAATCTTGTGCATCCAATAGGTGTTTTTGTGTCATTGGATGAATGTTTAGGTCATTTTCGTCATCCATACACTTAATCTTGTCCAATTAGGGTTTTTAACCATTCTTGTGCATCCAATAGGTGTTTTTGTGTCATTGGATGAATGTTTAGGTCATTTTCATCCTCCCTAGGCTTATGATTGTCCAATTAGGGTTTCTAACAAATCTTGTGCATCCAATAGGTGTTTTTGTGTCATTGGATGAAAAATTACATCATTTACGTCCTCCCTAGGCTAATTCTTGTCCAATTAGGGTTTTTTAACCAATCTTGTGCATCCAATAGGTGTTTTGTGTCATTGGATGAACAATTAGGTCATTTTCGTCCTCCCTAGGCTAATTCTTGTCCAATTAGGGTTTTTAACCAATCTTGTGCATCCAATAGGTGTTTTTGTGTCATTGGATGAATGTTTATGTCATTTTCGTCCTCCCTACAGTTATTCTTGTCCAATTAGGGTTTTTAACCAATCTTGTGCATCCAATAGGTGTTTTTATGTCATCGGATGAACATTTAGGTCATTTTCATCCTTCCTAGGCTTATGCTTGTCCAATTAGGGTTTCTAACCAATCTTGTGCATCCAATAGGTGTTTTTGTGTCATTGGATTAAAAATTACGTCATTTACGTCTTCGCTAGGCTAATTCTTGTCCAATTAGGGTTTTTTAACCAATCTTGTGCATCCAATAGGTGTTTTGTGTCATTGGATGAACAATTAGGTCATTTTCGTCCTCCCTAGTCTAATTCTTGTCCAATTAGGGTTTTTAACCAATCTTGTGCATCCAATAGGTGTTTTTGTGTCATTGGATGAACATTTAGGTCATTTTCCTCCTTCCTAGGCTTATGCTTGTCCAATTAGGGTTTCTAACCAATCTTGTGCATCCAATAGGTGTTTTTGTGTCATTGGATGAAAAATAACGTCATTTACGTCCTCCCTAGGCTAATTCTTGTCCAATTATAGTTTTTTAACTAATCTTGTGCATCCAATAGGTGTTTTGTGTCATTGGATGAACAATTAGGTCATTTTCGTCCTCCCTAGGCTAATTCTTGTCCAATTAGGGTTTTTAACCAATCTTGTGCATCCAATAGGTGTTTTTGTGTCATTCGATCAATGTTTATGTCATTTTCGTCCTCCCTACACTTATTCTTGTCCAATTAGGGTTTTTAGCCAATCTTGTGCATCCAATAGGTGTTTTTGTGTCATCGAATGAATATTTAGGTCATTTTCATCCTCCCTAGGCTTATGCTTTTCCAATTAGGGTTTCTAACCAATCTTGTGCATCCAATAGGTGTTTTTGTGTCATTGGATGAAAAATTACGTCATTTACGTCCTCCCTAGGCTAATTCTTGTCCAATTAGGGTTTTTTAACCAATCTTGTGCATCCAATAGGTGTTTTGTGTCATTGGATGAACAATTAGGTCATTTTCTTCCTCCCTAGGCTAATTCTTGTCCAATTAGGGTTTTTAACCAATCTTGTGCATCCAATAGGTGTTTTTGTGTCATTGGATGAATGTTTAGGTCATTTTCGTCCTCCCTACACTTAATCTTGTCCAATTAGGGTTTTTAACCAATCTTGTACATCCAATAGGTGTTTTTGTGTCATTGGATGAAAAATTACGTCATTTACGTCCTCCCTAGGCTAATTCTTGTCCAATTAGGGTTTTTTAACCAATCTTGTGCATCCAATAGGTGTTTTGTGTCATTGGATGAACAATTAGGTCATTTTCGTCCTCCCTAGGCTAATTCTTGTCCAATTAGGGTTTGTAACCAATCTTGTGCATCCAATAGGTGTTTTTGTGTCATTGGATGAATGGTTAGGTCATTTTCGTCCTCCCTACACTTAATCTTGTCAAATTAGGGTTTTTAACCATTCTTGTGCATCCAATAGGTGTTTTTGTGTCATTGGATGAATGTTTAGGTCATTTTCGTCCTCCCTACACTTAATCTTGTCCAATTAGGGTTTTTAACCAATCTTGTACATCCAATAGGTGTTTTGTGTCATTGGATGAACATTTAGGTCATTTTTGTCCTCCGTAAACTTAATGTTGTCCAATTAGGGTTCTAACCAATCTTGTGCATCCAATAGGTGTTTTTGTGTCATTGGATGAACATTTAGGTCATTTTCGTCCTCCCTACACTTAATCTTGTCCAATTAGGGTTTCTAACCAATCTTGTGCATCCAATAGGTGTTTTGTGTCATTGGATGAACAATTAGGTCATTTTCGTCCTCCCTAGGCTAATTCTTGTCCAATTAGGGTTTTTAACCAATCTTGTGCATCCAATAGGTGTTTTTGTGTCATCGAATGAATATTTAGGTCATTTTCATCCTCCCTAGGCTTATGGTTTTCCAATTAGGGTTTCTAACCAATCTTGTGCAACCAATAGGTGTTTTTGTGTCATTGGATGAAAAATTACGTCATTTACGTCCTCCCTAGGCTAATTCTTGTCCAATTAGGGTTTTTTAACCAATCTTGTGCATCCAATAGGTGTTTTGTGTCATTGGATGAATATTTAGGTCATTTTCGTCCTCCCTACACTTAATCTTGTCCAATTAGGGTTTTTAACCAATCTTGTGCATCCAATAGCTGTTTTTGTGTCATCGGATGAACATTTAGGTCATTTTCCTCCTTCCTAGGCTTATGCTTGTCCAATTAGGGTTTCTAACCAATCTTGTGCATCCAATAGGTGTTTTTGTGTCATTGGATGAAAAATAACGTCATTTACGTCCTCCCTAGGCTAATTCTTGTCCAATTATAGTTTTTTAACTAATCTATTGCATCCAATAGGTGTTTTGTGTCATTGGATGAACAATTAGGTCATTTTCGTCCTCCCTAGGCTAATTCTTGTCCAATTAGGGTTTTTAACCAATCTTGTGCATCCAATAGGTGTTTTTGTGTCATTGGATGAATGTTTATGTCATTTTCGTCCTCCCTACACTTATTCTTGTCCAATTAGGGTTTTTAACCAATCTTGTGCATCCATTAGGTGTTTTTGTGTCATCGGATGAACATTTAGGTCATTTTCATCCTTCCTAGGCTTATGCTTGCTCAATTATGGTTTGTAACCAATCTTGTGCATCCAATAGGTGTTTTTGTGTCATTGGATGAAAAATTACGTCATTTACGTCCTCCCTAGGCTAATTCTTGTCCAATTAGGGTTTTTTAACCAATCTTGTGCATCCAATAGGTGTTTTGTGTCATTGGATGAACAATTAGGTCATTTTCGTCCTCCCTAGGCTAATTCTTGTCCAATTAGGGTTTTTAACCAATCTAGAGCATCCAATAGGTGTTTTGTGTTATTGGATGAATATTTAGGTCATTTTCGTCGTCCCTACACTTAATCTTGTCCAATTAGGGTTTTTAACCATTCTTGTGCATCCAATAGGTGTTTTTGTGTCATTGGATGAATGTTTAGGTCATTTTCGTCCTCCCTACACTTAATCTTGTCCAATTAGGGTTTTTAACCAATCTTGTGCATCCAATAGGTGTTTTGTGTCATTGGATGAAAATTTAGGTCATTTCTGTCCTCCGTACACTTAATCTTGTCCAATTAGGGTTTTTAACAAATCTTGTGCATCCAATAGGTGTTTTTGTGTCATTGGATGAACATTTAGGTCATTTTCGTTCTCCCTACACTTAATCTTGTCCAATTAGGGTTTCTAACCAATCTTGTGCATCCAATAGGTGTTGTTGTGTCATTGGATGAACGATTAGGTCATTTTCGATCTCACTAGGCTAATTCTTGTCCAATTAGGGTTTTTAACCAATCTTGTGCATCCAATAGGTGTTTTTGTGTCATCGGATGAACATTTAGGTCATTTTCATCCTTCCTAGGCTTATGCTTGCTCAATTATGGTTTGTAACCAATCTTGTGCATCCAATAGGTGTTTTTGTGTCATTGGATGAAAAATTACGTCATTTACGTCCTCCCTAGGCTAATTCTTGTCCAATTAGGGTTTTTTAACCAATCTTGTGCATCCAATAGGTGTTTTGTGTCATTGGATGAACAATTAGGTCATTTTCGTCCTTCCTAGGCTAATTCTTGTCCAATTAGGGTTTTTAACCAATCTTGTGCATCCAATAGGTGTTTTTGTGTCATCGGATGAACATTTAGGTCATTTTCCTCCTTCCTAGGCTTATGCTTGTCCAATTAGGGTTTCTAACCAATCTTGTGCATCCAATAGGTGTTTTTGTGTCATTGGATGAAAAATAACGTCATTTACGTCCTCCCTAGGCTAATTCTTGTCCAATTATAGTTTTTTAACTAATCTATTGCATCCAATAGGTGTTTTGTGTCATTGGATGAACAATTAGGTCATTTTCGTCCTCCCTAGGCTAATTCTTGTCCAATTAGGGTTTTTAACCAATCTTGTGCATCCAATAGGTGTTTTTGTGTCATTCGATGAATGTTTATGTCATTTTCGTCCTCCCTACACTTATTCTTGTCCAATTAGGGTTTTTAACCAATCTTGTGCATCAAATAGGTGTTTTTGTGTCATCGAATGAACATTTAGGTCATTTTCCTCCTTCCTAGGCTTAAGCTTGTCCAATTAGGGTTTCTAACCAATCTTGTGCATCCAATAGGTGTTTTTGTGTCATTGGATGAAAAATAACGTCATTTACGTCCTCCCTAGGCTAATTCTTGCCCAATTATGGTTTTTTAACTAATCTTGTGCATCCAATAGGTGTTTTGTGTCATTGGATGAACAACTAGGTCATTTTCGTCCTCCCTAGGCTAATTCTTGTCCAATTAGGGTTTTTAACCAATCTTGTGCATCCAATAGGTGTTTTTGTGTCATCGGATGAACATTTAGGTCATTTTCCTCCTTCCTAGGCTTATGCTTGTCCAATTAGGGTTTCTAACCAATCTTGTGCATCCAATAGGTGTTTTTGTGTCATTGGATGAAAAATAACGTCATTTACGTCCTCCCTAGGCTAATTCTTGTCCAATTAGGGTTTTTTAACCAATCTTGTGCATCCAATAGGTGTTTTGTGTCATTGGATGAACAATTAGGTCATTTTCGTCCTCCCTAGGCTAATTCTTGTCCAATTAGGGTTTTTAACCAAACTTGTGCATCCAATAGGTGTTTTTGTGTCATTGGATGAATGTTTATGTCATTTTCGTCCTCCCTACACTTATTCTTGTCCAATTAGGGTTTTTAACCAATCTTGTGCATCCAATAGGTGTTTTTGTGTCATCGAATGAATATTTAGGTCATTTTCATCCTCCCTAGGCTTATGCTTTTCCAATTAGGGTTTCTAACCAATCTTGTGCAACCAATAGGTGTTTTTGTGTCATTGGATGAAAAATTACGTCATTTACGTCCTCCCTAGGCTAATTCTTGTCCAATTAGGGTTTTTTAACCAATCTTGTGCATCCAATAGGTGTTTTGTGTCATTGGATGAATATTTAGGTCATTTTCGTCCTCCCTACACTTAATCTTGTCCAATTAGGGTTTTTAACCAATCTTGTGCATCCAATAGGTGTTTTTGTGTCATTGGATGAATGTTTAGGTCATTTTCGTCCTCCCTACACTTAATCTGGTCCAATTAGGGTTTTTAACCAATCTTGTGCATCCAATAGGTGTTTTGTGTCATTGGATGAAAATTTAGGTCATTTCTGTCCTCCGTACACTTAATCCTGTCCAATTAGGGTTTTTAACAAATCTTGTGCATCCAATAGGTGTTTTTGTGTCATTGGATGAACATTTAGGTCATTTTCGTCCTCCCTACACTTAATCTTGTCCAATTAGGGTTTCTAACCAATCTTGTGCATTTAATAGGTGTTTTTGTGTCATTGGATGAACGATTAGGTCATTTTCGATCTCACTAGGCTAATTCTTGTCCAATTAGGGTTTTTAACCAATCTTGTGCATCCAATAGGTGTTTTTGTGTCATCGGATGAACATTTAGGTCATTTTCATCCTTCCTAGGCTTATGCTTGCTCAATTATGGTTTGTAACCAATCTTGTGCATCCAATAGGTGTTTTTGTGTCATTGGATGAAAAATTACGTCATTTACGTCCTCCCTAGGCTAATTCTTGTCCAATTAGGGTTTTTTAACCAATCTTGTGCATCCAATAGGTGTTTTGTGTCATTGGATGAACAATTAGGTCATTTTCGTCCTCCCTAGGCTAATTCTTGTCCAATTAGGGTTTTTAACCAATCTTGTGCATCCAATAGGTGTTTTTGTGTCATTGGATGAATGTTTATGTCATTTTCGTCATCCCTACACTTATTCTTGTCCAATTAGGGTTTTTAACCAATCTTGTGCATCCATTAGGTGTTTTTGTGTCATCGGATGAACATTTAGGTCATTTTCATCCTTCCTAGGCTTATGCTTGTCCAATTAGGGTTTCTAACCAATCTTGTGCATCCAATAGGTGTTTTTGTGTCATTGGATGAAAAATAACGTTATTTACATCCTCCCTAGGCTAATTCTTGTCCAATTATGGTTTTTTAACTAATCTTGTGCATCCAATAGGTGTTTTGTGTCATTGGATGAACAATTAGGTCATTTTCGTCCTCCCTAGGCTAATTCTTGTCCAATTAGGGTTTTTAACCAATCTTGTGCATCCAATAGGTGTTTTTGTGTCATTGGATGAATGTTTATGTCATTTTCGTCCTCCCTACACTTATTCTTGTCCAATTAGGGTTTTTAACCAATCTTGTGCATCCATTAGGTGTTTTTGTGTCATCGGATGAACATTTAGGTCATTTTCATCCTTCCTAGGCTTATGCTTGTCCAATTAGGGTTTCTAACCAATCTTGTGCATCCAATAGGTGTTTTTGTGTCATTGGATGAATGTTTATGTCATTTTCGTCCTCCCTACACTTATTCTTGTCCAATTAGGGTTTTTAACCAATCTTGTGCATCCAATAGGTGTTTTTGTGTCATCGGATGAACATTTAGGTCATTTTCCTCCTTCCTAGGCTTAAGCTTGTCCAATTAGGGTTTCTAACCAATCTTGTGCATCCAATAGGTGTTTTTGTGTCATTGGATGAAAAATAACGTCATTTACGTCCTCCCTAGGCTAATTCTTGTCCAATTATGGTTTTTTAACTAATCTTGTGCATCCAATAGGTGTTTTGTGTCATTGGATAAACAATTAAGTCATTTTCGTCCTCCCTAGCCTAATTCTTGTCCAATTAGGGTTTTTAACCAATCTTGTGCATCCAATAGGTGTTTTTGTGTCATCGGATGAACATTTAGGTCATTTTCCTCCTTCCTAGGCTTAAGCTTGTCCAATTAGGGTTTCTAACCAATCTTGTGCATCCAATAGGTGTTTTTGTGTCACTGGATGAAAAATAACGTCATTTACGTCCTCCCTAGGCTAATTCTTGCCCAATTATGGTTTTTTAACTAATCTTGTGCATCCAATAGGTGTTTTGTGTCATTGGATGAACAACTAGGTCATTTTCGTCCTCCCTAGGCTAATTCTTGTCCAATTAGGGTTTTTAACCAATCTTGTGCATCCAATAGGTGTTTTTGTGTCATCGAATGAATATTTAGGTCATTTTCATCCTCCCTAGGCTTATGGTTTTCCAATTAGGGTTTCTAACCAATCTTGTGCAACCAATAGGTGTTTTTGTGTCATTGGATGAAAAATTACGTCATTTACGTCCTCCCTAGGCTAATTCTTGTCCAATTAGGGTTTTTTAACCAATCTTGTGCATCCAATAGGTGTTTTGTGTCATTGGATGAATATTTAGGTCATTTTCGTCCTCCCTACACTTAATCTTGTCCAATTAGGGTTTTTAACCAATCTTGTGCATCCAATAGCTGTTTTTGTGTCATCGGATGAACATTTAGGTCATTTTCCTCCTTCCTAGGCTTATGCTTGTCCAATTAGGGTTTCTAACCAATCTTGTGCATCCAATAGGTGTTTTTGTGTCATTGGATGAAAAATAACGTCATTTACGTCCTCCCTAGGCTAATTCTTGTCCAATTATAGTTTTTTAACTAATCTATTGCATCCAATAGGTGTTTTGTGTCATTGGATGAACAATTAGGTCATTTTCGTCCTCCCTAGGCTAATTCTTGTCCAATTAGGGTTTTTAACCAATCTTGTGCATCCAATAGGTGTTTTTGTGTCATTGGATGAATGTTTATGTCATTTTCGTCCTCCCTACACTTATTCTTGTCCAATTAGGGTTTTTAACCAATCTTGTGCATCCATTAGGTGTTTTTGTGTCATCGGATGAACATTTAGGTCATTTTCATCCTTCCTAGGCTTATGCTTGCTCAATTATGGTTTGTAACCAATCTTGTGCATCCAATAGGTGTTTTTGTGTCATTGGATGAAAAATTACGTCATTTACGTCCTCCCTAGGCTAATTCTTGTCCAATTAGGGTTTTTTAACCAATCTTGTGCATCCAATAGGTGTTTTGTGTCATTGGATGAACAATTAGGTCATTTTCGTCCTCCCTAGGCTAATTCTTGTCCAATTAGGGTTTTTAACCAATCTAGAGCATCCAATAGGTGTTTTGTGTTATTGGATGAATATTTAGGTCATTTTCGTCGTCCCTACACTTAATCTTGTCCAATTAGGGTTTTTAACCATTCTTGTGCATCCAATAGGTGTTTTTGTGTCATTGGATGAATGTTTAGGTCATTTTCGTCCTCCCTACACTTAATCTTGTCCAATTAGGGTTTTTAACCAATCTTGTGCATCCAATAGGTGTTTTGTGTCATTGGATGAAAATTTAGGTCATTTCTGTCCTCCGTACACTTAATCTTGTCCAATTAGGGTTTTTAACAAATCTTGTGCATCCAATAGGTGTTTTTGTGTCATTGGATGAACATTTAGGTCATTTTCGTTCTCCCTACACTTAATCTTGTCCAATTAGGGTTTCTAACCAATCTTGTGCATCCAATAGGTGTTGTTGTGTCATTGGATGAACGATTAGGTCATTTTCGATCTCACTAGGCTAATTCTTGTCCAATTAGGGTTTTTAACCAATCTTGTGCATCCAATAGGTGTTTTTGTGTCATCGGATGAACATTTAGGTCATTTTCATCCTTCCTAGGCTTATGCTTGCTCAATTATGGTTTGTAACCAATCTTGTGCATCCAATAGGTGTTTTTGTGTCATTGGATGAAAAATTACGTCATTTACGTCCTCCCTAGGCTAATTCTTGTCCAATTAGGGTTTTTTAACCAATCTTGTGCATCCAATAGGTGTTTTGTGTCATTGGATGAACAATTAGGTCATTTTCGTCCTTCCTAGGCTAATTCTTGTCCAATTAGGGTTTTTAACCAATCTTGTGCATCCAATAGGTGTTTTTGTGTCATCGGATGAACATTTAGGTCATTTTCCTCCTTCCTAGGCTTATGCTTGTCCAATTAGGGTTTCTAACCAATCTTGTGCATCCAATAGGTGTTTTTGTGTCATTGGATGAAAAATAACGTCATTTACGTCCTCCCTAGGCTAATTCTTGTCCAATTATAGTTTTTTAACTAATCTATTGCATCCAATAGGTGTTTTGTGTCATTGGATGAACAATTAGGTCATTTTCGTCCTCCCTAGGCTAATTCTTGTCCAATTAGGGTTTTTAACCAATCTTGTGCATCCAATAGGTGTTTTTGTGTCATTCGATGAATGTTTATGTCATTTTCGTCCTCCCTACACTTATTCTTGTCCAATTAGGGTTTTTAACCAATCTTGTGCATCAAATAGGTGTTTTTGTGTCATCGAATGAATATTTAGGTCATTTTCATCCTCCCTAGGCTTATGCTTTTCCAATTAGGGTTTCTAACCAATCTTGTGCATCCAATAGGTGTTTTTGTGTCATTGGATGAAAAATTACGTCATTTACGTCCTCCCTAGGCTAATTCTTGTCCAATTAGGGTTTTTTAACCAATCTTGTGCATCCAATAGGTGTTTTGTGTCATCGGATGAACATTTAGGTCATTTTCATCCTTCGTAGGCTTATGCTTGCTCAATTATGGTTTGTAACCAATCTTGTGCATCCAATAGGTGTTTTTGTGTCATTGGATGAAAAATTACGTCATTTACGTCCTCCCTAGGCTAATTCTTGTCCAATTAGGGTTTTTTAACCAATCTTGTGCATCCAATAGGTGTTTTGTGTCATTGGATGAACAATTAGGTCATTTTCGTCCTCCCTAGGCTAATTCTTGTCCAATTAGGGTTTTTAACCAAACTTGTGCATCCAATAGGTGTTTTTGTGTCATTGGATGAATGTTTATGTCATTTTCGTCCTCCCTACACTTATTCTTGTCCAATTAGGGTTTTTAACCAATCTTGTGCATCCAATAGGTGTTTTTGTGTCATCGAATGAATATTTAGGTCATTTTCATCCTCCCTA
>JBBPBS010000542.1:245702-298331 GCA_037974835.1 Cicer judaicum | reverse complement strand
TTTTGTGTCATCGGATGAACATTTAGGTCATTTTCATCCTTCCTAGGCTTATGCTTGCTCAATTATGGTTTGTAACCAATCTTGTGCATCCAATAGGTGTTTTTGTGTCATTGGATGAAAAATTACGTCATTTACGTCCTCCCTAGGCTAATTCTTGTCCAATTAGGGTTTTTTAACCAATCTTGTGCATCCAATAGGTGTTTTGTGTCATTGGATGAACAATTAGGTCATTTTCGTCCTCCTTAGGCTAATTCTTGTCCAATTAGGGTTTGTTACCAATCTTGTGCATCCAATAGGTGTTTTTGTGTCATTGGATGAACATTTAGGTCATTTTCGTCTTCCCTACACTTAATCTTGTCCAATTAGGGTTTCTAACCAATCTTGTGCATCCAATAGGTGTTTTTTGTGTCATTGGATGAATGATTAGGTCATTTTCGACATCCCTAGGCTAATTCTTATCCAATTAGGGTTTCTAACCAATGTTGTGCATCCAATAGGTGTTTTTGTGTCATTGGATGAAAAATTACGTCATTTACGTCCTCCCTAGGCTAATTCTTGTCCAATTAGGGTTTTTTAACCAATCTTGTGCATCCAATAGGTGTTTTTGTGTCATTGGATGAAAAATTACGTCATTTACGTCCTCCCTAGGTTAATTCTTGTCCAATTAGGGTTTTTTAACCAATCTTGTGCATCCAATAGGTGTTTTGTGTCATTGGATGAACAATTAGGTCATTTTCGTCCTCCCTAGGCTAATTCTTGTCCAATTAGGGTTTTTAACCAATCTTGTGCATCCAATAGGTGTTTTTGTGTCATTCGATGAATGTTTATGTCATTTTCGTCCTCCCTACACTTATTCTTGTCCAATTAGGGTTTTTAACCAATCTTGTGCATCCAATAGCTGTTTTTGTGTCATCGGATGAACATTTAGGTCATTTTCCTCCTTCCTAGGCTTATGCTTGTCCAATTAGGGTTTCTAACCAATCTTGTGCATCCAATAGGTGTTTTTGTGTCATTGGATGAAAAATAACGTCATTTACGTCCTCCCTAGGCTAATTCTTGTCCAATTATAGTTTTTTAACTAATCTATTGCATCCAATAGGTGTTTTGTGTCATTGGATGAACAATTAGGTCATTTTCGTCCTCCCTAGGCTAATTCTTGTCCAATTAGGGTTTTTAACCAATCTTGTGCATCCAATAGGTGTTTTTGTGTCATTGGATGAATGTTTATGTCATTTTCGTCCTCCCTACACTTATTCTTGTCCAATTAGGGTTTTTAACCAATCTTGTGCATCCATTAGGTGTTTTTGTGTCATCGGATGAACATTTAGGTCATTTTCATCCTTCCTAGGCTTATGCTTGCTCAATTATGGTTTGTAACCAATCTTGTGCATCCAATAGGTGTTTTTGTGTCATTGGATGAAAAATTACGTCATTTACGTCCTCCCTAGGCTAATTCTTGTCCAATTAGGGTTTTTTAACCAATCTTGTGCATCCAATAGGTGTTTTGTGTCATTGGATGAACAATTAGGTCATTTTCGTCCTCCCTAGGCTAATTCTTGTCCAATTAGGGTTTTTAACCAAACTTGTGCATCCAATAGGTGTTTTTGTGTCATTGGATGAATGTTTATGTCATTTTCGTCCTCCCTACACTTATTCTTGTCCAATTAGGGTTTTTAACCAATCTTGTGCATCCAATAGGTGTTTTTGTGTCATCGAATGAATATTTAGGTCATTTTCATCCTCCCTAGGCTTATGCTTTTCCAATTAGGGTTTCTAACCAATCTTGTGCAACCAATAGGTGTTTTTGTGTCATTGGATGAAAAATTACGTCATTTACGTCCTCCCTAGGCTAATTCTTGTCCAATTAGGGTTTTTTAACCAATCTTGTGCATCCAATAGGTGTTTTGTGTCATTGGATGAATATTTAGGTCATTTTCGTCCTCCCTACACTTAATCTTGTCCAATTAGGGTTTTTAACCAATCTTGTGCATCCAATAGGTGTTTTTGTGTCATTGGATGAATGTTTAGGTCATTTTCGTCCTCCCTACACTTAATCTGGTCCAATTAGGGTTTTTAACCAATCTTGTGCATCCAATAGGTGTTTTGTGTCATTGGATGAAAATTTAGGTCATTTCTGTCCTCCGTACACTTAATCCTGTCCAATTAGGGTTTTTAACAAATCTTGTGCATCCAATAGGTGTTTTTGTGTCATTGGATGAACATTTAGGTCATTTTCGTCCTCCCTACACTTAATCTTGTCCAATTAGGGTTTCTAACCAATCTTGTGCATTTAATAGGTGTTTTTGTGTCATTGGATGAACGATTAGGTCATTTTCGATCTCACTAGGCTAATTCTTGTCCAATTAGGGTTTTTAACCAATCTTGTGCATCCAATAGGTGTTTTTGTGTCATCGGATGAACATTTAGGTCATTTTCATCCTTCCTAGGCTTATGCTTGCTCAATTATGGTTTGTAACCAATCTTGTGCATCCAATAGGTGTTTTTGTGTCATTGGATGAAAAATTACGTCATTTACGTCCTCCCTAGGCTAATTCTTGTCCAATTAGGGTTTTTTAACCAATCTTGTGCATCCAATAGGTGTTTTGTGTCATTGGATGAACAATTAGGTCATTTTCGTCCTCCCTAGGCTAATTCTTGTCCAATTAGGGTTTTTAACCAATCTTGTGCATCCAATAGGTGTTTTTGTGTCATTGGATGAATGTTTATGTCATTTTCGTCATCCCTACACTTATTCTTGTCCAATTAGGGTTTTTAACCAATCTTGTGCATCCATTAGGTGTTTTTGTGTCATCGGATGAACATTTAGGTCATTTTCATCCTTCCTAGGCTTATGCTTGTCCAATTAGGGTTTCTAACCAATCTTGTGCATCCAATAGGTGTTTTTGTGTCATTGGATGAAAAATAACGTTATTTACATCCTCCCTAGGCTAATTCTTGTCCAATTATGGTTTTTTAACTAATCTTGTGCATCCAATAGGTGTTTTGTTTCATTGGATGAACAATTAGGTCATTTTCGTCCTCCCTAGGGTATTCTTGTCCAATTAGGGTTTTTAACCAATCTTGTGCATCCAATAGGTGTTTTTGTGTCATCGGATGAACATTTAGGTCATTTTCCTCCTTCCTAGGCTTATGCTTGTCCAATTAGGGTTTCTAACCAATCTTGTGCATCCAATAGGTATTTTTGTGTCATTGGATGAAAAATAACGTCATTTACGTCCTCCCTAGGCTAATTCTTGTCCAATTATGGTTTTTTAACTAATCTTGTGCATCCAATAGGTGTTTTGTGTCATTGGATGAACAATTAGGTCATTTTCGTCCTCCCTAGGCTAATTCTTGTCCAATTAGGGTTTCTAACCAATCTTGTGCATCCAATAGGTGTTTTTGTGTCATTGGATGAATGTTTATGTCATTTTCGTCCTCCCTACACTTATTCTTGTCCAATTAGGGTTTTTAACCAATCTTGTGCATCCAATAGGTGTTTTTGTGTCATCGGATGAACATTTAGGTCATTTTCCTCCTTCCTAGGCTTAAGCTTGTCCAATTAGGGTTTCTAACCAATCTTGTGCATCCAATAGGTGTTTTTGTGTCATTGGATGAAAAATAACGTCATTTACGTCCTCCCTAGGCTAATTCTTGTCCAATTATGGTTTTTTAACTAATCTTGTGCATCCAATAGGTGTTTTGTGTCATTGGATGAACAATTAGGTCATTTTCGTCCTCCCTAGGCTAATTCTTGTCCAATTAGGGTTTTTAACCAATCTTGTGCATCCAATAGGTGTTTTTGTGTCATTGGATGAATGTTTATGTCATTTTCGTCCTCCCTACACTTATTCTTGTCCAATTAGGGTTTTTAACCAATCTTGTGCGTCCAATAGGTGTTTTTGTGTCATCGAATGAATATTTAGGTCATTTTCATCCTCCCTAGGCTTATGCTTGTCCAATTAGGGTTTCTAACCAATCTTGTGCATCCAATAGGTGTTTTTGTGTCATTGGATGAAAAATTACGTCATTTACGTCCTCCCTAGGCTAAATCTTGTCCAATTAGGGTTTTTTAACCAATCTTGTGCATCCAATAGGTGTTTTGTGTCATTGGATGAACAATTAGGTCATTTTCGTCCTCCCTAGGTTAATTCTTGTCCAATTAGGGTTATTAACCAATCTAGTGCATCCAATAGGTGTTTTGTGTCATTGGATGAATATTTAGGTCATTTTCGTCCTCCCTACACTTAATCTTGTCCAATTAGGGTTTTTAACCATTCTTGTGCATCCAATAGGTGTTTTTGTGTCATTAGATGAATGTTTAGGTCATTTTCGTCCTCCCTACACTTAATCTTGTCCAATTAGGGTTTTTAACCAATCTTGTGCATCCAATAGGTGTTTTGTATCATTGGATGAACATTTAGGTCATTTCTGTCCTCCGTACACTTAATCTTGTCCGATTAGGGTTTTGAACAAATCTTGTGCATCCAATAGGTGTTTTTGTGTCATTGGATGAACATTTAGGTCATTTTCGTGCTCCCTACACTTAATCTTGTCCAATTAGGGTTTCTAACCAATCTTGTGCATCCAATAGGTGTTTTTGTGTCATTGGAGGAACGATTAGGTCATTTTCGATCTCACTAGGCTAATTCTTGTCCAATTAGGGTTTTTAACCAATCTTGTGCATCCAATAGGTGTTTTTGTGTCATCGGATGAACATTTAGGTCATTTTCATCCTTCCTAGGCTTATGCTTGCTCAATTAGGGTTTCTAACCAATCTTGTGCATCCAATAGGTGTTTTTGTGTCATTGGATGAAAAATTACGTCATTTACGTCCTCCCTAGGCTAATTCTTGTCCAATTAGGGTTTTTTAACCAATCTTGTGCATCCAATAGGTGTTTTGTGTCATTGGATGAATATTTAGGTCATTTTCGTCCTCCCTACACTTAATCTTGTCCAATTAGGGTTTTTAACCAATCTTGTGCATCCAATAGGTTTTTTTGTGTCATTGGATGAATGTTTAGGTCATTTTCGTCCTCCCTACACTTAATCTTGTCCAATTAGGGTTTTTAACCAATCTTGTGCATCCAATAGGTGTTTTGTGTCATTGGATGAAAATTTAGGTCATTTCTGTCCTCCGTACACTTAATCTTGTCCAATTAGGGTTTTTAACAAATCTTGTGAATCCAATAGGTGTTTTTGTGTCATTGGATGAACATTTAGGTCATTTTCGGCCTCCCTACACTTAATCTTGTCCAATTAGGGTTTCTAACCAATCTTGTGCATCCAATTGGTGTTTTTGTGTCATTGGATGAACGATTAGGTCATTTTCGATCTCACTAGGCTAATTCTACTCCAATTAGGGTTTTTAACCAATCTTGTGCATCCAATAGGTGTTTTTATGTCATCGGATGAACATTTAGGTCATTTTCCTCCTTCCTAGGCTTATGCTTGTCCAATTAGGGTTTCTAACCAATCTTGTGCATCCAATAGGTGTTTTTGTGTCATTGGATGAAAAATAAAGTCATTTACGTCCTCCCTAGGCTAATTCTTGTCCAATTATGGTTTTTTAACTAATCTTGTGCATCCAATAGGTGTTTTGTGTCATTGGATGAAAATTTAAGTCATTTCTGGCCTCCGTACACTTAATCTTGTCCAATTAGGGTTTTTAACCAATCTTGTGCATCCAATAGGTGTTTTTGTGTCATCGGATGAACATTTAGGTCATTTTCCTCCTTCCTAGGCTTATGCTTGTCCAATTAGGGTTTCTAACCAATCTTGTGCATCCAATAGGTGTTTTTGTGTCATTGGATGAAAAATAACGTCATTTACGTCCTCCCTAGGCTAATTCTTGTCCAATTATAGTTTTTTAACTAATCTATTGCATCCAATAGGTGTTTTGTGTCATTGGATGAAAAATTAGGTCATTTTCGTCCTCCCTAGGCTAATTCTTGTCCAATTAGGGTTTTTAACCAATCTTGTGCATCCAATAGGTGTTTTTGTGTCATTGGATGAATGTTTATGTCATTTTCGTCCTCCCTACACTTATTCTTGTCCAATTAGGGTTTTTAACCAATCTTGTGCATCCAATAGGTGTTTTTGTGTCATCGGATGAACATTTAGGTCATTTTCCTCCTTCCTAGGCTTATGCTTGTCCAATTAGGGTTTCTAACCAATCTTGTGCATCCAATAGGTGTTTTTGTGTCATTGGATGAATGTTTATGTCATTTTCGTCCTCCCTACACTTATTCTTGTCCAATTAGGGTTTTTAACCAATCTTGTGCATCCAATAGGTGTTTTTGTGTCATCGAATGAATATTTAGGTCATTTTCATCCTCCCTAGGCTTATGCTTTTCCAATTAGGGTTTCTAACCAATCTTGTGCAACCAATAGGTGTTTTTGTGTCATTGGATGAAAAATTACGTCATTTACGTCCTCCCTAGGCTAATTCTTGTCCAATTAGGGTTTTTTAACCAATCTTGTGCATCCAATAGGTGTTTTGTGTCATTGGATGAATATTTAGGTCATTTTCGTCCTCCCTACACTTAATCTTGTCCAATTAGGGTTTTTAACCAATCTTGTGCATCCAATAGGTGTTTTTGTGTCATTGGATGAATGTTTAGGTCATTTTCGTCCTCCCTACACTTAATCTGGTCCAATTAGGGTTTTTAACCAATCTTGTGCATCCAATAGGTGTTTTGTGTCATTGGATGAAAATTTAGGTCATTTCTGTCCTCCGTACACTTAATCCTGTCCAATTAGGGTTTTTAACAAATCTTGTGCATCCAATAGGTGTTTTTGTGTCATTGGATGAACATTTAGGTCATTTTCGTCCTCCCTACACTTAATCTTGTCCAATTAGGGTTTCTAACCAATCTTGTGCATTTAATAGGTGTTTTTGTGTCATTGGATGAACGATTAGGTCATTTTCGATCTCACTAGGCTAATTCTTGTCCAATTAGGGTTTTTAACCAATCTTGTGCATCCAATAGGTGTTTTTGTGTCATCGGATGAACATTTAGGTCATTTTCATCCTTCCTAGGCTTATGCTTGCTCAATTATGGTTTGTAACCAATCTTGTGCATCCAATAGGTGTTTTTGTGTCATTGGATGAAAAATTACGTCATTTACGTCCTCCCTAGGCTAATTCTTGTCCAATTAGGGTTTTTTAACCAATCTTGTGCATCCAATAGGTGTTTTGTGTCATTGGATGAACAATTAGGTCATTTTCGTCCTCCCTAGGCTAATTCTTGTCCAATTAGGGTTTTTAACCAATCTTGTGCATCCAATAGGTGTTTTTGTGTCATTGGATGAATGTTTATGTCATTTTCGTCATCCCTACACTTATTCTTGTCCAATTAGGGTTTTTAACCAATCTTGTGCATCCATTAGGTGTTTTTGTGTCATCGGATGAACATTTAGGTCATTTTCATCCTTCCTAGGCTTATGCTTGTCCAATTAGGGTTTCTAACCAATCTTGTGCATCCAATAGGTGTTTTTGTGTCATTGGATGAAAAATAACGTTATTTACATCCTCCCTAGGCTAATTCTTGTCCAATTATGGTTTTTTAACTAATCTTGTGCATCCAATAGGTGTTTTGTTTCATTGGATGAACAATTAGGTCATTTTCGTCCTCCCTAGGCTATTCTTGTCCAATTAGGGTTTTTAACCAATCTTGTGCATCCAATAGGTGTTTTTGTGTCATCGGATGAACATTTAGGTCATTTTCCTCCTTCCTAGGCTTATGCTTGTCCAATTAGGGTTTCTAACCAATCTTGTGCATCCAATAGGTGTTTTTGTGTCATTGGATGAAAAATAACATCATTTACGTCCTCCCTAGGCTAATTCTTGTCCAATTATGGTTTTTTAACTAATCTTGTGCATCCAATAGGTGTTTTGTGTCATTGGATGAACAATTAGGTCATTTTCGTCCTCCCTAGGCTAATTCTTGTCCAATTAGGGTTTTTAACCAATCTTGTGCATCCAATAGGTGTTTTTGTGTCATCGGATGAACATTTAGGTCATTTTCCTCCTTCCTAGGCTTATGCTTGTCCAATTAGGGTTTCTAACCAATCTTGTGCATCCAATAGGTGTTTTTGTGTCATTGGATGAATGTTTATGTCATTTTCGTCCTCCCTACACTTATTCTTGTCCAATTCGGGTTTTTAACCAATCTTGTGCATCCAATAAGTGTTTTTGTGTCATCGGTTGAACATTTAGGTCATTTTCATCCTTCCTAGGCTTATGCTTGTCCAATTAGGGTTTCTAACCAATCTTGTGCATCCAATAGGTGTTTTTGTGTCATTGGATGAAAAATAACGTCATTTACGTCCTCCCTAGGCTAATTCTTGTCCAATTATGGTTTTTTAACTAATCTTGTGCATCCAATAGGTGTTTTGTGTCATTGGATGAACAATTAGGTCATTTTCGTCCTCCCTAGGCTAATTCTTGTCCAATTAGGGTTTTTAACCAATCTTGTGCATCCAATAGGTGTTTTTGTGTCATTGGATGAATGTTTATGTCATTTTCGTCCTCCCTACACTTATTCTTGTCCAATTAGGGTTTTTAACCAATCTTGTGCATCCAATAGGTGTTTTTGTGTCATCGAATGAATATTTAGGTCATTTTCATCCTCCCTAGGCTTATGCTTTTCCAATTAGGGTTTCTAACCAATCTTGTGCAAGCAATACGTGTTTTTGTGTCTTTGGATGAAAAGTTACGTCATTTACGTCCTCCCTAGGCTAATTCTTGTCCAATTAGGGTTTTTTAACCAATCTTGTGCATCCAATAGGTTTTTTGTGTCATTGGATGAATATTTAGGTCATTTTCGTCCTCCCTACACTTAATCTTGTCCAATTAGGGTTTTTAACCAATCTTGTGCATCCAATAGGTTTTTTTGTGTCATTGGATGAATGTTTAGGTCATTTTCGTCCTCCCTACACTTAATCTTGTCCAATTAGGGTTTTTAACCAATCTTGTGCATCCAATAGGTGTTTTGTGTCATTGGATGAAAATTTAGGTCATTTCTGTCCTCCGTACACTTAATCTTGTCCAATTAGGGTTTTTAACAAATCTTGTGAATCCAATAGGTGTTTTTGTGTCATTGGATGAACATTTAGGTCATTTTCGGCCTCCCTACACTTAATCTTGTCCAATTAGGGTTTCTAACCAATCTTGTGCATCCAATTGGTGTTTTTGTGTCATTGGATGAACGATTAGGTCATTTTCGATCTCACTAGGCTAATTCTACTCCAATTAGGGTTTTTAACCAATCTTGTGCATCCAATAGGTGTTTTTCTGTCATCGGATGAACATTTAGGTCATTTTCCTCCTTCCTAGGCTTATGCTTGTCCAATTAGGGTTTCTAACCAATCTTGTGCATCCAATAGGTGTTTTTGTGTCATTGGATGAAAAATAAAGTCATTTACGTCCTCCCTAGGCTAATTCTTGTCCAATTATGGTTTTTTAACTAATCTTGTGCATCCAATAGGTGTTTTGTGTCATTGGATGAAAATTTAAGTCATTTCTGGCCTCCGTACACTTAATCTTGTCCAATTAGGGTTTTTAACAAATCTTGTGCATCCAATAGGTGTTTTTGTGTCATTGGATGAACATTTAGTTCATTTTCGTCCTCCCTACACTTAATGTTGTCCAATTAGGGTTTCTAACCAATCTTGTGCATCCAATAGGTGTTTTTGTGTCATTGGATGAACCATTAGGTCATTTTCGTCCTCCCTAGGCTATTCTTGTCCAATTAGGGTTTTTAACCAATCTTGTGCATCCAATAGGTGTTTTTCTGTCATCGGATGAACATTTAGGTCATTTTCATCCTTCCTAGGCTTATGCTTGTCCAATTAGGGTTTCTAACCAATCTTGTGCATCCAATAGGTGTTTTTGTGTCATTGGATGAAAAATTACGTCATTTACGTCCTCCCTAGGCTAATTCTTGTCCAATTAGGGTTTTTAACCAATCTTGTGCATCCAATAGGTGTTTTTGTGTCATCGAATGAATATTTAGGTCATTTTTATCCTCCCTAGGCTTATGCTTTTCCAATTAGGGTTTCTAACCAATCTTGTGCATCCAATAGGTGTTTTTGTGTCATTGGATGAATGTTTATGTCATTTTCGTCCTCCCTACACTTATTCTTGTCCAATTAGGGTTTTTAACCAATCTTGTGCATCCAATAGGTGTTTTTGTGTCATCGGATGAACATTTAGGTCATTTTCCTCCTTCCTAGGCTTAAGCTTGTCCAATTAGGGTTTCTAACCAATCTTGTGCATCCAATAGGTGTTTTTGTGTCATTGGATGAAAAATAACGTCATTTACGTCCTCCCTAGGCTAATTCTTGTCCAATTATGGTTTTTTAACTAATCTTGTGCATCCAATAGGTGTTTTGTGTCATTGGATGAACAATTAGGTCATTTTCGTCCTCCCTAGGCTCTTCTTGTCCAATTAGGGTTTTTAACCAATCTTGTGCATCCAATAGGTGTTTTTGTGTCATCGAATGAATATTTAGGTCATTTTCATCCTCCCTAGGCTTATGCTTTTCCAATTAGGGTTTCTAACCAATCTTGTGCATCCAATAGGTGTTTTTGTGTCATTGGATGAATGTTTATGTCATTTTCGTCCTCCCTACACTTATTCTTGTCCAATTAGGGTTTTTAACCAATCTTGTGCATCCAATAGGTGTTTTTGTGTCATTGGATGAACATTTAGGTCATTTTCCTCCTTCCTAGGCTTATGCTTGTCCAATTAGGGTTTCTAACCAATCTTGTGCTTCCAATAGGTGTTTTTGTGTCATTGGATAAAAAATAACGTCATTTACGTCCTCCCTAGGGTAATTCTTGTCCAATTATGGTTTTTTAACTAATCTTGTGCATCCAATAGGTGTTTTGTGTCATTGGATGAACAATTAGGTCATTTTCGTCCTCCCTAGGCTAATTCTTGTCCAATTAGGGTTTTTAACCAATCTTGTGCATCCAATAGGTGTTTTTGTGTCATCGAATGAATATTTAGGTCATTTTAATCCTCCCTAGGCTTATGCTTGTCCAATTAGGGTTTCTAACCAATCTTGTGCATCCAATAGGTGTTTTTGTGTCATTGGATGAAAAATTACATCATTTACGTCCTCCCTAGGCTAATTCTTGTCCAATTAGGGTTTTTTAACCAATCTTGTGGATCCAATAGGTGTTTTGTGTCATTGGATGAACAATTAGGTCATTTTCGTCCTCCCTAGGCTAATTCTTGTCCAATTAGGGTTTGTAACCAATCTTGTGCATCCAATAGGTGTTTTTGTGTCATTGGATGAATGTTTAGGTCATTTTCATCCTCCCTACACTTAATCTTGTCCAATTAGGGTTTTTAACCATTCTTGTGCATCCAATAGGTGTTTTTGTGTCATTGGATTAATGTTTAGGTCATTTCCGTCCTCCCTACACTTAATCTTGTCCAATTAGGGTTTTTAACCATTCTTGTGCATCCAATAGGTGTTTTTGTGTCATTGGATGAATGTTTACGTCATATTCGTCCTCCCTACACTTAATCTTGTCCAATTAGGGTTTTTAACCAATCTTGTCCATCCAATAGGTGTTTTGTGTGATTGGATGAACATTTAGGTCATTTTTGTCCTCCGTAAACTTAATGTTGTCCAATTAAGGTTTCTAACCAATCTTGTGCATCCAATAGGTGTTTTTGTGTCATTGGATGAACATTTAGGTCATTTTCGTCCTCCCTAGGCTAATTCTTGTCCAATTAGGGTTTTTTAACCAATCTTGTGCATCCAATAGGTGTTTTGTGTCATAGGATGAACAATTAGGTCATTTTCGTCCTCCCTAGGCTAATTCTTGTCCAATTAGGGTTTGTAACCAATCTTGTGCATCCAATAGGTGTTTTTGTGTCATTGGATGAATATTTAGGTCATTTTCGTCCTCCCTACACTTAATCTTGTCCAATTAGGGTTTTTAACCATTCTTGTGCATCCAATAGGTGTTTTTGTGTCATTGAATGAATGTTTAGGTCATTTTTGTCCTCCGTAAACTTAATGTTGTCCAATTAGGGTTTCTAACCAATCTTGTGCATCCAATAGGTGTTTTTGTGTCATTGGATGAACATTTAGGTCATTTTTGTCCTCCCTACACTTAATCTTGTCCAATTAGGGTTTCTAACCAATCTTGTGCATCCAATAGGTGTTTTTTGTGTCATTGGATGAATGATTAGGTCATTTTCGACCTCCCTAGGCTAATTCTTATCCAATTAGGGTTTTTAACCAATCTTGTGCATCCAATTGGTGTTTTTGTGTCATCGAATGAATATTTAAGTCATTTTCATCCTCCCTAGGCTTATGCTTGTCCAATTAGGGTTTCTAACCAATCTTGTGCATCCAATAGGTGTTTTTGTGTCATTGGATGAAAAATTACGTCATTTACGTCCTCCCTAGGTAAATTCTTGTCCAATTAGGGTTTTTTAACCAATCTTGTGCATCCAATAGGTGTTTTGTGTCATTGGATGAACAATTAGGTCATTTTCGTCCTCCCTAGGCTAATTCTTGTCCAATTAGGATTTGTAACCAATCTTGTGCATCCAATAGGTGTTTTTGTGTCATTGGATGAATATTTAGGTCATTTTCGTCCTCCCTACACTTAATCTTGTCCAATTAGGGTTTTTAACCATTCTTGTGCATCCAATAGGTGTTTTTGTGTCATTGAATGAATGTTTAGGTCATTTTCGTCCTCCCTACACTTAATCTTGTCCAATTAAGGTTTTTAAGCATTCTTGTGCATCCAATAGGTGTTTTTGTGTCATTGGATGAATGTTTAGGTCATTTTCTTCCTCCCTACACTTAATCTTGTCCAATTAGGGTTTTTAAGCATTCTTGTGCATCCAATAGGTGTTTTTGTGTCATTGGATGAATGTTTAGGTCATTTTCGTCCTCCCTACACTTAATCTTGTCCAATTAGGGTTTTTAACCAATCTTGTACATCCAATAGGTGTTTTGTGTCATTAGATGAACACTTAGGTCATTTTTGTCCTCCGTAAACTTAATCTTGTCCAATTAGGGTTTCTAACCAATCTTGTGCATCCAATAGGTGTTTTTGTGTCATCGGATGAACATTTAGGTCATTTTCGTCCTCCCTACACTTAATCTTGTCCAATTAGGGTTTCTAACCAATCTTGTGCATCCAATAGGTGTTTTTGTGTCATTGGGTGAACGATTAGGTCATTTTCAACCTCACTAGGTTAATTCTTGTCGAATTAGGGTTTTTAACCAATCTTGTGCATCCAATAGGTGTTTTTGTGTCATCGGATGAACATTTAGGTCATTTTCATCCTTCCTAGGCTTACGCTTGCCCAATTAGGGTTTCTAACCAATCTTGTGCATCCAATAGGTGTTTTTGTGTCATTGGATGAAAAATTACGTCATTTACGTCCTCCCTAGGCTAATTCTTGTCCAATTAGGGTTTTTTAACCAATCTTGTGCATCCAATAGGTGTTTTGTGTCATAGGATGAACAATTAGGTCATTTTCGTCCTCCCTAGGCTAATTTTTGTCCAATTAGGGTTTTTAACCAATCTTGTGCATCCAATAGGTATTTTTTTGTGTCATCGGATGAACATTTAGGTCATTTTCCTCCTTCCTAGGCTTATGCTTGTCCAATTAGGGTTTCTAACCAATCTTGTGCTTCCAATAGGTGTTTTTGTGTCATTGGATCAAAAATAACGTCATTTACGTCCTCCTTAGGCTAATTCTTGTCCAATTATGGTTTTTTAACTAATCTTGTGCATCCAATAGGTGTTTTGTGTCATTGGATGAACAATTAGGTCATTTTGGTCCTCCCTAGGCTAATTTTTGTCCAATTAGGGTTTTTAACCAATCTTGTGCGTCCAATAGGTGTTTTTGTGTCATCGAATGAATATTTAGGTCATTTTCATCCTCCCTAGGCTTATGATTGTCCAATTAGGGTTTCTAACAAATCTTGTGCATCCAATAGGTGTTTTTGTGTCATTGGATGAAAAATTACATCATTTACGTCCTCCCTAGGCTAATTCTTGTCCAATTAGGGTTTTTTAACCAATCTTGTGGATCCAATAGGTGTTTTGTGTCATTGGATGAACAATTAGGTCATTTTCGTCCTCCCTAGGCTAATTCTTGTCCAATTAGGGTTTGTAACCAATCTTGTGCATCCAATAGGTGTTTTTGTGTCATTGGATGAATGTTTAGGTCATTTTCATCCTCCCTACACTTAATCTTGTCCAATTAGGGTTTTTAACCATTCTTGTGCATCCAATAGGTGTTTTTGTGTCATTGGATGAATGTTTAGGTCGTTTCCGTCCTCCCTACACTTAATCTTGTCCAATTAGGGTTTTTAACCATTCTTGTGCATCCAATAGGTGTTTTTGTGTCATTGGATGAATGTTTACGTCATATTCGTCCTCCCTACACTTAATCTTGTCCAATTAGGGTTTTTAACCAATCTTGTCCATCCAATAGGTGTTTTGTGTGATTGGATGAACATTTAGGTCATTTTTGTCCTCCGTAAACTTAATGTTGTCCAATTAAGGTTTCTAACCAATCTTGTGCATCCAATAGGTGTTTTTGTGTCATTGGATGAACATTTAGGTCATTTTCGTCCTCCCTAGGCTAATTCTTGTCCAATTAGGGTTTTTTAACCAATCTTGTGCATCCAATAGGTGTTTTGTGTCATAGGATGAACAATTAGGTCATTTTCGTCCTCCCTAGGCTAATTTTTGTCCAATTAGGGTTTTTAACCAATCTTGTGCATCCAATAGGTATTTTTTTGTGTCATCGGATGAACATTTAGGTCATTTTCCTCCTTCCTAGGCTTATGCTTGTCCAATTAGGGTTTCTAACCAATCTTGTGCTTCCAATAGGTGTTTTTGTGTCATTGGATGAAAAATAACGTCATTTACGTCCTCCCTAGGCTAATTCTTGTCCAATTATGGTTTTTTAACTAATCTTGTGCATCCAATAGGTGTTTTGTGTCATTGGATGAACAATTAGGTCATTTTGGTCCTCCCTAGGCTAATTTTTGTCCAATTAGGGTTTTTAACCAATCTTGTGCGTCCAATAGGTGTTTTTGTGTCATCGAATGAATATTTAGGTCATTTTCATCCTCCCTAGGCTTATGATTGTCCAATTAGGGTTTCTAACAAATCTTGTGCATCCAATAGGTGTTTTTGTGTCATTGGATGAAAAATTACATCATTTACGTCCTCCCTAGGCTAATTCTTGTCCAATTAGGGTTTTTTAACCAATCTTGTGGATCCAATAGGTGTTTTGTGTCATTGGATGAACAATTAGGTCATTTTCGTCCTCCCTAGGCTAATTCTTGTCCAATTAGGGTTTGTAACCAATCTTGTGCATCCAATAGGTGTTTTTGTGTCATTGGATGAATGTTTAGGTCATTTTCGTCCTCCCTACACTTAATCTTGTCAAATTAGGGTTTTTAACCATTCTTGTGCATCCAATAGGTGTTTTTGTGTCATTGGATGAATGTTTAGGTCATTTTCGTCCTCCCTACACTTAATCTTGTCCAATTAGGGTTTTTAACCAATCTTGTACATCCAATAGGTGTTTTGTGTCATTGGATGAACATTTAGGTCATTTTTGTCCTCCGTAAACTTAATGTTGTCCAATTAGGGTTCTAACCAATCTTGTGCATCCAATAGGTGTTTTTGTGTCATTGGATGAACATTTAGGTCATTTTCGTCCTCCATACACTTAATCTTGTCCAATTAGGGTTTCTAACCAATCTTGTGCATCCAATAGGTGTTTTTTGTGTCATTGGATGAATGATTAGGTCATTTTCGACCTCCCTAGGCTAATTCTTGTCCAATTAGGGTTTTTAACCAATCTTGTGCATCCAATAGGTGTTTTTGTGTCATCGGATGAACATTTAGGTCATTTTCATCCTTCCTAGGCTTATGCTTGTCCAATTAGGGTTTCTAACCAATCTTGTGCATCCAATAGGTGTTTTTGTGTCATTGGATGAATGTTTAGGTCATTTTCGTCCTCCCTACACTTAATCTTGTCCAATTAGGGTTTTTAACCAATCTTGTACATCCAATAGGTGTTTTGTGTCATTGGATGAACATTTAGGTCATTTTTGTCCTCCGTAAACTTAATGTTGTCCAATTAGGGTTTCTAACCAATCTTGTGCATCCAATAGGTGTTTTTGTGTCATTGGATGAAGATTTAGGTCATTTTCGTCCTCCCTACACTTAATCTTGTCCAATTAGGGTTTCTAACCAATCTTGTGCATCCAATAGGTGTTTTTTGTGTCATTGGATGAATGATTAGGTCATTTTCGACCTCCCTAGGCTAATTCTTATCCAATTAGGGTTGTTAACCAATCTTGTGCATCCAATAGGTGTTTTTGTGTCATCGAATGAATATTTAAGTCATTTTCATCCTCCCTAGGCTTATGCTTGTCCAATTAGGGTTCCTAACCAATCTTGTGCATCCAATAGGTGTTTTTGTGTCATTGGGTGAAAAATTACGTCATTTACGTCCTCCCTAGGTTAATTCTTGTCCAATTAGGGTTTTTTAACCAATCTTGTGCATCCAATAGGTGTTTTGTGTCATTGGATGAACAATTAGGTCATTTTCGTCCTCCCTAGGCTAATTCTTGTCCAATTAGGGTTTGTAACCAATCTTGTGCATCCAATAGGTGTTTTTGTGTCATTGGATGAATATTTAGGTCATTTTCGTCCTCCCTACACTTAATCTTGTCCAATTAGGGTTTTTAACCATTCTTGTGCATCCAATAGGTGTTTTTGTGTCATTGAATGAATGTTTAGGTCATTTTTGTCCTCCGTAAACTTAATGTTGTCCAATTAGGGTTTCTAACCAATCTTGTGCATCCAATAGGTGTTTTTGTGTCATTGGATGAACATTTAGGTCATTTTTGTCCTCCCTACACTTAATCTTGTCCAATTAGGGTTTCTAACCAATCTTGTGCATCCAATAGGTGTTTTTTGTGTCATTGGATGAATGATTAGGTCATTTTCGACCTCCCTAGGCTAATTCTTATCCAATTAGGGTTTTTAACCAATCTTGTGCATCCAATTGGTGTTTTTGTGTCATCGAATTAATATTTAAGTCATTTTCATCCTCCCTAGGCTTATGCTTGTCCAATTAGGGTTTCTAACCAATCTTGTGCATCCAATAGGTGTTTTTGTGTCATTGGATGAAAAATTACGTCATTTACGTCCTCCCCAGGTAAATTCTTGTCCAATTAGGGTTTTTTAACCAATCTTGTGCATCCAATAGGTGTTTTGTGTCATTGGATGAACAATTAGGTCATTTTCGTCCTCCCTAGGCTAATTCTTGTCCAATTAGGGTTTGTAACCAATCTTGTGCATCCAATAGGTGTTTTTGTGTCATTGGATGAATGTTTAGGTCATTTTCGTCCTCCCTACACTTAATCTTGTCCAATTAGGGTTTTTAACCATTCTTGTGCATCCAATAGGTGTTTTTGTGTCATTGGATGAATGTTTACGTCATTTTCGTCCTCCCTACACTTAATCTTGTCCAATTAGGGTTTTTAACCAATCTTGTCCATCCAATAGGTGTTTTGTGTGATTGGATGAACATTTAGGTCATTTTTGTCCTCCGTAAACTTAATGTTGTCCAATTAAGGTTTCTAACCAATCTTGTGCATCCAATAGGTGTTTTTGTGTCATTGGATGAACATTTAGGTCATTTTCGTCCTCCCTAGGCTAATTCTTGTCCAATTAGGGTTTTTTAACCAATCTTGTGCATCCAATAGGTGTTTTGTGTCATAGGATGAACAATTAGGTCATTTTCGTCCTCCCTAGGCTAATTTTTGTCCAATTAGGGTTTTTAACCAATCTTGTGCATCCAATAGGTATTTTTTTGTGTCATCGGATGAACATTTAGGTCATTTTCCTCCTTCCTAGGCTTGTGCTTGTCCAATTGGGGTTTCTAACCAATCTTGTGCTTCCAATAGGTGTTTGTGTCATAGGATGAACAATTAGGTCATTTTCGTCCTCCCTAGGCTAATTCCTGTCCAATTAGGGTTTGTAACCAATCTTGTGCATCCAATAGGTGTTTTTGTGTCATTGGATGAATGTTTAGGTCATTTTCGTCCTCCCTACACTTAATCTTGTCCAATTAGGGTTTTTAACCATTCTTGTGCATCCAATAGGTGTTTTTGTGTCATTGGATGAATGTTTAGGTCATTTCCGTCCTCCCTACACTTAATCTTGTCCAATTAGGGTTTTTAACCAATCTTGTACATCCAATAGGTGTTTTGTGTCATTGGATGAGCATTTAGGTCATTTTTGTCCTCCGTAAACTTAATGTTGTCCAATTAGGGTTTCTAACCAATCTTGTGCATCCAATAGGTGTTTTTGTGTCATTGGATGAACATTTAGGTCATTTTCGTCCTCCCTACACTTAATCTTGTCCAATTAGGGTTTCTAACCAATCTTGTGCATCCAATAGGTGTTTTTGTGTCATCGAATGAATATTTAAGTCATTTTCATCCTCCCTAGGCTTATGCTTGTCCAATTAGGGTTTCTAACCAATCTTGTGCATCAAATAGGTGTTTTTGTGTCATTGGATGAAAGATTACGTCATTTACGTCCTCCCTAGGTTAATTCTTGTCCAATTAGGGTTTTTTAACCAATCTTGTGCATCCAATAGGTGTTTTGTGTCATTGGATGAACAATTAGGTCATTTTCGTCCTCCCTAGGCTAATTCTTGTCCAATTAGGGTTTTTAACCAATCTTGTGCATCCAATAGGTGTTTTTGTGTCATTGGATGAATGTTTAGGTCATTTTTGTCATCCCTACACTTAATCTTGTCCAATTAGGGTTTTTAACCATTCTTGTGCATCCAATAGGTGTTTTTGTGTCATTGGATGAATGTTTAGGTCATTTTCGTCCTCCCTACACTTAATCTTGTCCAATTAGGGTTTTTAAATAATCTTGTGCATCCAATAGGTGTTTTGTGTCATTGGATGGACATTTAGGTCATTTTTGTCCTCCGTACACTTAATCTTGTCCAATTAGGGTTTTTTACAAATCTTGTGCATCCAATAGGTGTTTTTGTGTCATTGGATGAACATTTAGGTCATTTTCGTCCTCCCTACACTTAATCTTGTCCAATTAGGGTTTCTAACCAATCTTGTGCATCCAATAGGTGTTTTTGTGTCATTGGATGAACATTTAGGTCATTTTCGATCTCACTAGGCTAATTCTTGTCCAAGTAGGGTTTTTAACCAATCTTGTGTATCCAATAGGTGTTTTTGTGTCATCGGATGAACATTTAGGTCATTTTCATCCTTCCTAGGCTTATGCTTGCTCAATTAGGGTTTCTAACCAATCTTGTGCATCCAATAGGTGTTTTTGTGTCATTGGATGAAAAATTACGTCATTTACGTCCTCCCTAGGCTAATTCTTGTCCAATTAGGGTTTTTTAACCAATCTTGTGCATCCAATAGGTGTTTTATGTCATTGGATGAACAATTAGGCCTTTTTCGTCATCCCTAAGCTAATTTTTGTCCAATTAGGGTTTTTAACCAATCTTGTGCATCCAATAGGTGTTTTTGTGTCATTGGATGAATGTTTATGTCATTTTCGTCCTCCCTACACTTATTCTTGTCCAATTAGGGTTTCTAACCAATCTTGTGCATCCAATAGGTGTTTTTGTGTCATCGGATTAACATTTAGGTCATTTTCCTCCTTCCTAGGCTTATGCTTGTCCAATTAGGGTTTCTAACCAATCTTGTGCTTCCAATAGGTGTTTTTGTGTCATTCGATGAAAAATAACGTCATTTACGTCCTCCCTTGGCTAATTCTTGTCCAATTATGGTTTTTTAACTAATCTTGTGCATCCAATAGGTGTTTTGTGTCATTGGATGAACAATTAGGTCATTTTGGTCCTCCCTAGGCTAATTTTTGTCCAATTAGGGTTTTTAACCAATCTTGTGCGTCCAATAGGTGTTTTTGTGTCATCGAATGAATAGTTAGGTCATTTTCATCCTCCCTAGGCTTATGATTGTCCAATTAGGGTTTCTAACCAATCTTGTGCATCCAATAGGTGTTTTTGTGTCATTGGATGAATGTTTATGTCATTTTCGTCCTCCCTACACTTATTCTTGTCCAATTAGGGTTTTTAACCAATCTTGTGCATCCAATAGGTGTTTTTGTGTCGTTGGATGAACATTTAGGTCATTTTCATCCTTCCTAGGCTTATGCTTGCTCAATTAGGGTTTCTAACCAATCTTGTGCATCCGATAGGTGTTTTTGTGTCATTGGATGAAAAATTACGTCATTTACGTCTTCCCTAGGCTAATTCTTGTCCAATTAGGATTTTTTAACCAATCTTGTGCATCCAATAGGTGTTTTTGTGTCATTGGATGAAAAATTACGTCATTTACGTCCTCCCTAGGCTAATTCTTGTCCAATTCGGGTTTTTTAACCAATCTTGTGCATCCAATAGGTGTTTTGTGTCATTGGATGAATGTTTATGTCATTTTCGTCCTCCCTACACTTATTCTTGTCCAATTAGGGTTTTTAACCAATCTTGTGCATCCAATAGGTCTTTTTGTGTCATCGAATGAACATTTAGGTCATTTTCATCCTCCCTAGACTTATGCTTTTCCAATTAGGGTTTCTAACGAATCTTGTGCATCCAATAGGTGTTTTTGTGTCATTGGATTAAAAATTACGTCATTTACGTCTTCCCTAGGCTAATTCTTGTCCAATTAGGGTTTTTTAACCAATCTTGTGTCATTGGATGAACATTTAGGTCATTTTCGTCCTCCCTACACTTAATCTTGTCCAATTAGGGTTTCTAACCAATCTTGTGCATCCAATAGGTGTTTTTGTGTCATTGGATGAACGATTAGGTCATTTTCGATCTCACTAGGCTAATTCTTGTCCAATTAGGGTTTTTAACCAATCTTGTGCATCCAATAGGTGTTTTTGTGTCATCGGATGCACTTTTAGGTCATTTTCATCCTTCCTAGGCTTATGCTTGCTCAATTATGGTTTGTAACCAATCTTGTGCATCCAATAGGTGTTTTTGTGTCACTGGATGAAAAATTACGTCATTTACGTCCTCCCTAGGCTAATTCTTGTCCAATTAGGGTTTTTTAACCAATCTTGTGCATCCAATAGGTGTTTTGTGTCATTGGATGAACAATTAGGTCATTTTCGTCCTCACTAGGCTAATTCTTGTCCAATTAGGGTTTTTAACCAATCTTGTGCATCCAATAGGTGTTTTTGTGTCATTGGATGAATGTTTATGTCATTTTCGTCCTCCCTACAGTTATTCTTGTCCAATTAGGGTTTTTAACCAATCTTGTGCATCCAATAGGTGTTTTTGTGTCATCGGATGAACATTTAGGTCATTTTCATCCTTCCTAGGCTTATGCTTGTCCAATTAGGGTTTCTAACCAATCTTGTGCATCCAATAGGTGTTTTTGTGTCATTGGATTAAAAATTACGTCATTTACGTCTTCGCTAGGCTAATTCTTGTCCAATTAGGGTTTTTTAACCAATCTTGTGCATCCAATAGGTGTTTTGTTTCATTGGATGAACAATTAGGTCATTTTCGTCCTCCCTAGTCTAATTCTTGTCCAATTAGGGTTTTTAACCAATCTTGTGCATCCAATAGGTGTTTTTGTGTCATTGGATGAACATTTAGGTCATTTTCCTCCTTCCTAGGCTTATGCTTGTCCAATTAGGGTTTCTAACCAATCTTGTGCATCCAATAGGTGTTTTTGTGTCATTGGATGAAAAATTACGTCATTTACGTCCTCCCTAGGCTAATTCTTGTCCAATTAGGGTTTTTTAACCAATCTTGTGCATCCAATAGGTGTTTTATGTCATTGGATGAACAATTAGGCCTTTTTCGTCATCCCTAAGCTAATTTTTGTCCAATTAGGGTTTTTAACCAATCTTGTGCATCCAATAGGTGTTTTTGTGTCATTGGATGAATGTTTATGTCATTTTCGTCCTCCCTACACTTATTCTTGTCCAATTAGGGTTTCTAACCAATCTTGTGCATCCAATAGGTGTTTTTGTGTCATCGGATTAACATTTAGGTCATTTTCCTCCTTCCTAGGCTTATGCTTGTCCAATTAGGGTTTCTAACCAATCTTGTGCTTCCAATAGGTGTTTTTGTGTCATTCGATGAAAAATAACGTCATTTACGTCCTCCCTAGGCTAATTCTTGTCCAATTATGGTTTTTTAACTAATCTTGTGCATCCAATAGGTGTTTTGTGTCATTGGATGAACAATTAGGTCATTTTGGTCCTCCCTAGGCTAATTTTTGTCCAATTAGGGTTTTTAACCAATCTTGTGCGTCCAATAGGTGTTTTTGTGTCATCGAATGAATAGTTAGGTCATTTTCATCCTCCCTAGGCTTATGATTGTCCAATTAGGGTTTCTAACCAATCTTGTGCATCCAATAGGTGTTTTTGTGTCATTGGATGAATGTTTATGTCATTTTCGTCCTCCCTACACTTATTCTTGTCCAATTAGGGTTTTTAACCAATCTTGTGCATCCAATAGGTGTTTTTGTGTCGTTGGATGAACATTTAGGTCATTTTCATCCTTCCTAGGCTTATGCTTGCTCAATTAGGGTTTCTAACCAATCTTGTGCATCCAATAGGTGTTTTTGTGTCATTGGATGAAAAATTACGTCATTTACGTCTTCCCTAGGCTAATTCTTGTCCAATTAGGATTTTTTAACCAATCTTGTGCATCCAATAGGTGTTTTTGTGTCATTGGATGAAAAATTACGTCATTTACGTCCTCCCTAGGGTAATTCTTGTCCAATTCGGGTTTTTTAACCAATCTTGTGCATCCAATAGGTGTTTTGTGTCATTGGATGAATGTTTATGTCATTTTCGTCCTCCCTACACTTATTCTTGTCCAATTAGGGTTTTTAACCAATCTTGTGCATCCAATAGGTCTTTTTGTGTCATCGAATGAACATTTAGGTCATTTTCATCCTCCCTAGACTTATGCTTTTCCAATTAGGGTTTCTAACGAATCTTGTGCATCCAATAGGTGTTTTTGTGTCATTGGATTAAAAATTACGTCATTTACGTCTTCCCTAGGCTAATTCTTGTCCAATTAGGGTTTTTTAACCAATCTTGTGTCATTGGATGAACATTTAGGTCATTTTCGTCCTCCCTACACTTAATCTTGTCCAATTAGGGTTTCTAACCAATCTTGTGCATCCAATAGGTGTTTTTGTGTCATTGGATGAACGATTAGGTCATTTTCGATCTCACTAGGCTAATTCTTGTCCAATTAGGGTTTTTAACCAATCTTGTGCATCCAATAGGTGTTTTTGTGTCATCGGATGAACATTTAGGTCATTTTCATCCTTCCTAGGCTTATGCTTGCTCATTAGGGTTTCTAACCAATCTTGTGCATCCAATAGGTGTTTTTGTGTCATTGGATGAAAAATAACGTCATTTACGTCCTCCCTAGGCTAATTCTTGTCCAATTATGGTTTTTTAACTAATCTTGTGCATCCAATAGGTGTTTTGTGTCATTGGATGAACAATTAGGTCATTTTCGTCCTCCCTAGGCTAATTCTTGTCCAATTAGGGTTTCTAACCAATCTTGTGCATCCAATAGGTGTTTTTGTGTCATTGGATGAATGTTTAGGTCATTTTCGTCCTCCCTACACTTAATCTTGTCCAATTAGGGTTTTTAACCAATCTTGTACATCCAATAGGTGTTTTGTGTCATTGGATGAACATTTAGGTCATTTTTGTCCTCCGTAAACTTAATCTTGTCCAATTAGGGTTTCTAACCAATCTTGTGCATCCAATAGGTGTTTTTGTGTCATTGGATGAAAAATTACGTCATTTACGTCCTCCCTAGGCTAATTCTTGTCCAATTAGGGTTTTTTAACCAATCTTGTGCATCCAATAGGCGTTTTTGTGTCATTGGATGAACATTTTTGTCATTTTCGTCCTCCCTACACTTAATCTTGTCCAATTAGGGTTTCTAACCAATCTTGTGCATCCAATAGGTATTTTTGTGTCATTGGATGAACAATTAGGTCATTTTCGACCTCACTAGGCTAATTCTTGTCCAATTAGGGTTTTTAACCAAACTTGTGCATCCAATAGGTGTTTTTGTGTCATCGGATGAACATTTAGGTCATTTTCATCCTTCCTAGGCTTATGCTTGTCCAATTAGGGTTTCTAACCAATCTTGTGCATCCAATAGGTGTTTTTGTGTCATTGGATGAAAAATTACGTCATTTACGTCCTCCCTAGGCTAATTCTTGTCCAATTAGGGTTTTTTAACCAATCTTGTGCATCCAATAGGCGTTTTTGTGTCATTGGATGAACATTTTTGTCATTTTCGTCCTCCCTACACTTAATCTTGTCCAATTAGGGTTTCTAACCAATCTTGTGCATCCAATAGGTGTTTTTAGTGTCATTGGATGAATGATTAGGTCATTTTCGACCTCCCTAGGCTAATTCTTGTCCAATTAGGGTTTTTAACCAATCTTGTACATCCAATAGGTGTTTTTGTGTCATCGGATGAACATTTAGGTCATTTTCATCCTTCCTAGGCTTATGCTTGTCCAATTAGGGTTTCTAACCAATCTTGTGCATCCAATAGGTGTTTTTGTGTCATTGGATGAAAAATTACGTCATTTACGTCCTCCCTAGGCTAATTCTTGTCCAATTAGGGTTTTTTAACCAATCTTGTGCATCCAATAGGTGTTTTTGTGTCATTGGATGAATGTTTAGGTCATTTTCGTCCTCCCTACACTTAATCTTGTCCAATTAGGGTTTTTAACCATTCTTGTGCATCCAATAGGTGTTTTTGTGTCATTGGATGAATGTTTAGGTCATTTTCGTCCTCCCTACACTTAATCTTGTCCAATTCGGGTTTTTAACCAATCTTGTACATCCAATAGATGTTTTGTGTCATTGGATGAACATTTAGGTCATCTTTGTCCTCCGTAAACTTAATGTTGTCCAATTAGGGTTTCTAACCAATCTTGTGCATCCAATAGGTGTTTTTGTGTCATTGGATGAATGTTTATGTCATTATCGTCCTCCCTACACTTAATCTTGTCCAATTAGGGTTTTTAACCTATCTTGTGCATCCAATAGGTGTTTTTGTGTCATTGGATGAACGATTAGGTCATTTTCGACCTCACTAGGCTTTTTCTTGTCCAATTAGGGTTTTTAACCAATCTTGTGCATCCAATAGGTGTTTTTGTGTTACGGATGAACATTTACGTCATTTTCATCCTTCCTAGGCTTATGCTTGTCCAATTAGGGTTTCTAACCAATCTTGTGCATCCAATAGGTGTTTTTGTGTCATTGGATGAACGATTAGGTCATTTTCGACCTTCCTAGACTAAATCTTGTCCAATTAGGGTTTTTAACCAATCTTGTGCATCCAATAGGTGTTTTTGTGTCATCGGATGAACATTTAGGTCATTTTCATCCTTCCTAGGCTTATGCTTGTCCAATTAGGGTTTCTAACCAATCTTGTGCATCCAATAGGTGTTTTTGTGTCATTGGATGAAAAATAACGTTATTTACATCCTCCCTAGGCTAATTCTTGTCCAATTATGGTTTTTTAACTAATCTTGTGCATCCAATAGGTGTTTTGTGTCATTGGATGAACAATTAGGTCATTTTCGTCCTCCCTAGGCTAATTCTTGTCCAATTAGGGTTTTTAACCAATCTTGTGCATCCAATAGGTGTTTTTGTGTCATTGGATGAATGTTTATGTCATTTTCGTCCTCCCTACACTTATTCTTGTCCAATTAGGGTTTTTAACCAATCTTGTGCATCCATTAGGTGTTTTTGTGTCATCGGATGAACATTTAGGTCATTTTCATCCTTCCTAGGCTTATGCTTGTCCAATTAGGGTTTCTAACCAATCTTGTGCATCCAATAGGTGTTTTTGTGTCATTGGATGAAAAATAACGTTATTTACATCCTCCCTAGGCTAATTCTTGTCCAATTAGGGTTTTTTAACCAATCTTGTGCATCCAATAGGTGTTTTGTGTCATTGGATGAACAATTAGGTCATTTTCGTCCTCCCTAGGCTAATTCTTGTCCAATTAGGGTTTTTAACCAATCTTGTGCATCCAATAGGTGTTTTTGTGTCATTGGATGAATGTTTATGTCATTTTCGTCCTCCCTACAGTTATTCTTGTCCAATTAGGGTTTTTAACCAATCTTGTGCATCCAATAGGTGTTTTTGTGTCATCGGATGAACATTTAGGTCATTTTCATCCTTCCTAGGCTTATGCTTGTCCAATTAGGGTTTCTAACCAATCTTGTGCATCCAATAGGTGTTTTTGTGTCATTGGATTAAAAATTACGTCATTTACGTCTTCGCTAGGCTAATTCTTGTCCAATTAGGGTTTTTTAACCAATCTTGTGCATCCAATAGGTGTTTTGTGTCATTGGATGAACAATTAGGTCATTTTCGTCCTCCCTAGGCTAATTCTTGTCCAATTAGGGTTTTTAACCAATCTAGAGCATCCAATAGGTGTTTTGTGTTATTGGATGAATATTTAGGTCATTTTCGTCGTCCCTACACTTAATCTTGTCCAATTAGGGTTTTTAACCATTCTTGTGCATCCAATAGGTGTTTTTGTGTCATTGGATGAATGTTTAGGTCATTTTCGTCCTCCCTACACTTAATCTTGTCCAATTAGGGTTTTTAACCAATCTTGTGCATCCAATAGGTGTTTTGTGTCATTGGATGAAAATTTAGGTCATTTCTGTCCTCCGTACACTTAATCTTGTCCAATTAGGGTTTTTAACAAATCTTGTGCATCCAATAGGTGTTTTTGTGTCATTGGATGAACATTTAGGTCATTTTCGTTCTCCCTACACTTAATCTTGTCCAATTAGGGTTTCTAACCAATCTTGTGCATCCAATAGGTGTTGTTGTGTCATTGGATGAACGATTAGGTCATTTTCGATCTCACTAGGCTAATTCTTGTCCAATTAGGGTTTTTAACCAATCTTGTGCATCCAATAGGTGTTTTTGTGTCATCGGATGAACATTTAGGTCATTTTCATCCTTCCTAGGCTTATGCTTGCTCAATTATGGTTTGTAACCAATCTTGTGCATCCAATAGGTGTTTTTGTGTCATTGGATGAAAAATTACGTCATTTACGTCCTCCCTAGGCTAATTCTTGTCCAATTAGGGTTTTTTAACCAATCTTGTGCATCCAATAGGTGTTTTGTGTCATTGGATGAACAATTAGGTCATTTTCGTCCTCCCTAGGCTAATTCTTGTCCAATTAGGGTTTTTAACCAATCTTGTGCATCCAATAGGTGTTTTTGTGTCATCGGATGAACATTTAGGTCATTTTCATCCTTCCTAGGCTTATGCTTGTCCAATTAGGGTTTCTAACCAATCTTGTGCATCGAATAGGTGTTTTTGTGTCATTGGATGAAAAATAACGTCATTTTCGTCCTCCCTAGGCTAATTCTTGTCCAATTAGGGTTTTTAACCAATCTTGTGCATCCAATAGGTGTTTTTGTGTCATTGGATGAATGTTTATGTCATTTTCGTCCTCCCTACACTTATTCTTGTCCAATTAGGGTTTTTAACCAATCTTGTGCATCCAATAGGTGTTTTTGTGTCATTGGATGAACATTTAGGTCATTTTCATCCTTCCTAGGCTTATGCTTGTCCAATTAGGGTTTCTAACCAATCTTGTGCATCCAATAGGTGTTTTTGTGTCATTGGATGAAAAATAACGTCATTTACGTCCTCCCTAGGCTAATTCTTGTCCAATTATGGTTTTTTAACTAATCTTGTGCATCCAATAGGTGTTTTGTGTCATTGGATAAACAATTAAGTCATTTTCGTCCTCCCTAGCCTAATTCTTGTCCAATTAGGGTTTTTAACCAATCTTGTGCATCCAATAGGTGTTTTTGTGTCATCGGATGAACATTTAGGTCATTTTCCTCCTTCCTAGGCTTAAGCTTGTCCAATTAGGGTTTCTAACCAATCTTGTGCATCCAACAGGTGTTTTTGTGTCATTGGATGAAAAATAACGTCATTTACGTCCTCCCTAGGCTAATTCTTGCCCAATTATGGTTTTTTAACTAATCTTGTGCATCCAATAGGTGTTTTGTGTCATTGGATGAACAATTAGGTCATTTTCGTCCTCCCTAGGCTAATTCTTGTCCAATTAGGGTTTTTAACCAATCTTGTGCATCCAATAGGTGTTTTTGTGTCATCGAATGAATATTTAGGTCATTTTCATCCTCCCTAGGCTTATGGTTTTCCAATTAGGGTTTCTAACCAATCTTGTGCAACCAATAGGTGTTTTTGTGTCATTGGATGAAAAATTACGTCATTTACGTCCTCCCTAGGCTAATTCTTGTCCAATTAGGGTTTTTTAACCAATCTTGTGCATCCAATAGGTGTTTTGTGTCATTGGATGAATATTTAGGTCATTTTCGTCCTCCCTACACTTAATCTTGTCCAATTAGGGTTTTTAACCAATCTTGTGCATCCAATAGCTGTTTTTGTGTCATCGGATGAACATTTAGGTCATTTTCCTCCTTCCTAGGCTTATGCTTGTCCAATTAGGGTTTCTAACCAATCTTGTGCATCCAATAGGTGTTTTTGTGTCATTGGATGAAAAATAACGTCATTTACGTCCTCCCTAGGCTAATTCTTGTCCAATTATAGTTTTTTAACTAATCTATTGCATCCAATAGGTGTTTTGTGTCATTGGATGAACAATTAGGTCATTTTCGTCCTCCCTAGGCTAATTCTTGTCCAATTAGGGTTTTTAACCAATCTTGTGCATCCAATAGGTGTTTTTGTGTCATTGGATGAATGTTTATGTCATTTTCGTCCTCCCTACACTTATTCTTGTCCAATTAGGGTTTTTAACCAATCTTGTGCATCCAATAGGTGTTTTTGTGTCATCGAATGAATATTTAGGTCATTTTCATCCTCCCTAGGCTTATGGTTTTCCAATTAGGGTTTCTAACCAATCTTGTGCAACCAATAGGTGTTTTTGTGTCATTGGATGAAAAATAACGTCATTTACGTCCTCCCTAGGCTAATTCTTGTCCAATTAGGGTTTTTTAACCAATCTTGTGCATCCAATAGGTGTTTTGTGTCATTGGATGAACAATTAGGTCATTTTCGTCCTCCCTAGGCTAATTCTTGTCCAATTAGGGTTTTTAACGAATCTTGTGCATCCAATAGGTGTTTTTGTGTCATTGGATGAATGTTTATGTCATTTTCGTCCTCCCTACAGTTATTCTTGTCCAATTAGGGTTTTTAACCAATCTTGTGCATCCAATAGGTGTTTTTGTGTCATCGGATGAACATTTAGGTCATTTTCATCCTTCCTAGGCTTATGCTTGTCCAATTAGGGTTTCTAACCAATCTTGTGCATCCAATAGGTGTTTTTGTGTCATTGGATTAAAAATTACGTCATTTACGTCTTCGCTAGGCTAATTCTTGTCCAATTAGGGTTTTTTAACCAATCTTGTGCATCCAATAGGTGTTTTGTGTCATTGGATGAACAATTAGGTCATTTTCGTCCTCCCTAGTCTAATTCTTGTCCAATTAGGGTTTTTAACCAATCTTGTGCATCCAATAGGTGTTTTTGTGTCATCGGATGAACATTTAGGTCATTTTCCTCCTTCCTAGGCTTATGCTTGTCCAATTAGGGTTTCTAACCAATCTTGTGCATCCAATAGGTGTTTTTGTGTCTTTGGATGAAAAATAACGTCATTTACGTCCTCCCTAGGCTAATTCTTGTCCAATTATGGTTTTTTAACTAATCTTGTGCATCCAATAGGTGTTTTGTGTCATTGGATAAACAATTAAGTCATTTTCGTCCTCCCTAGCCTAATTCTTGTCCAATTAGGGTTTTTAACCAATCTTGTGCATCCACTAGGTGTTTTTGTGTCATCGGATGAACATTTAGGTCATTTTCCTCCTTCCTAGGCTTAAGCTTGTCCAATTAGGGTTTCTAACCAATCTTGTGCATCCAATAGGTGTTTTTGTGTCATTGGATGAAAAATAACGTCATTTACGTCCTCCCTAGGCTAATTCTTGTCCAATTATGGTTTTTTAACTAATCTTGTGCATCCAATAGGTGTTTTGTGTCATTGGATAAACAATTAAGTCATTTTCGTCCTCCCTAGCCTAATTCTTGTCCAATTAGGGTTTTTAACCAATCTTGTGCATCCAATAGGTGTTTTTGTGTCATCGGATGAACATTTAGGTCATTTTCCGCCTTCCTAGGCTTAAGCTTGTCCAATTAGGGTTTCTAACCAATCTTGTGCATCCAATAGGTGTTTTTGTGTCATTGGATGAAAAATAACGTCATTTACGTCCTCCCTAGGCTAATTCTTGCCCAATTATGGTTTTTTAACTAATCTTGTGCATCCAATAGGTGTTTTGTGTCATTGGATGAACAATTAGGTCATTTTCGTCCTCCCTAGGCTAATTCTTGTCCAATTAGGGTTTTTAACCAATCTTGTGCATCCAATAGGTGTTTTTGTGTCATCGAATGAATATTTAGGTCATTTTCATCCTCCCTAGGCTTATGGTTTTCCAATTAGGGTTTCTAACCAATCTTGTGCAACCAATAGGTGTTTTTGTGTCATTGGATGAAAAATTACGTCATTTACGTCCTCCCTAGGCTAATTCTTGTCCAATTAGGGTTTTTTAACCAATCTTGTGCATCCAATAGGTGTTTTGTGTCATTGGATGAATATTTAGGTCATTTTCGTCCTCCCTACACTTAATCTTGTCCAATTAGGGTTTTTAACCAATCTTGTGCATCCAATAGCTGTTTTTGTGTCATCGGATGAACATTTAGGTCGTTTTCCTCCTTCCTAGGCTTATGCTTGTCCAATTAGGGTTTCTAACCAATCTTGTGCATCCAATAGGTGTTTTTGTGTCATTGGATGAAAAATAACGTCATTTACGTCCTCCCTAGGCTAATTCTTGTCCAATTATAGTTTTTTAACTAATCTATTGCATCCAATAGGTGTTTTGTGTCATTGGATGAACAATTAGGTCATTTTCGTCCTCCCTAGGCTAATTCTTGTCCAATTAGGGTTTTTAACCAATCTTGTGCATCCAATAGGTGTTTTTGTGTCATTCGATGAATGTTTATGTCATTTTCGTCCTCCCTACTCTTATTCTTGTCCAATTAGGGTTTTTAACCAATCTTGTGCATCAAATAGGTGTTTTTGTGTCATCGAATGAATATTTAGGTCATTTTCATCCTCCCTAGGCTTATGCTTTTCCAATTAGGGTTTCTAACCAATCTTGTGCATCCAATAGGTGTTTTTGTGTCATTGGATGAAAAATTACGTCATTTACGTCCTCCCTAGGCTAATTCTTGTCCAATTAGGGTTTTTTAACCAATCTTGTGCATCCAATAGGTGTTTTGTGTCATCGGATGAACATTTAGGTCATTTTCATCCTTCCTAGGCTTATGCTTGCTCAATTATGGTTTGTAACCAATCTTGTGCATCCAATAGGTGTTTTTGTGTCATTGGATGAAAAATTACGTCATTTACGTCCTCCCTAGGCTAATTCTTGTCCAATTAGGGTTTTTTAACCAATCTTGTGCATCCAATAGGTGTTTTGTGTCATTGGATGAACAATTAGGTCATTTTCGTCCTCCCTAGGCTAATTCTTGTCCAATTAGGGTTTTTAACCAAACTTGTGCATCCAATAGGTGTTTTTGTGTCATTGGATGAATGTTTATGTCATTTTCGTCCTCCCTACACTTATTCTTGTCCAATTAGGGTTTTTAACCAATCTTGTGCATCCAATAGGTGTTTTTCTGTCATCGGATGAACATTTAGGTCGTTTTCATCCTTCCTAGGCTTATGCTTGTCCAATTAGGCTTTCTAACAAATCTTGTGCATCCAATAGGTGTTTTTGTGTCATTGGATGAAAAATAACGTTATTTACATCCTCCCTAGGCTAATTCTTGTCCAATTATGGTTTTTTAACTAATCTTGTGCATCCAATAGGTGTTTTGTGTCATTGGATGAACAATTAGGTCATTTTCGTCCTCCCTAGGCTATTCTTGTCCAATTAGGGTTTTTAACCAATCTTGTGCATCCAATAGGTGTTTTTGTGTCATCGGATGAACATTTAGGTCATTTTCCTCCTTCCTTGGCTTAAGCTTGTCCAATTAGGGTTTCTAACCAATCTTGTGCATCCAATAGGTGTTTTTGTGTCATTGGATGAAAAATAACGTCATTTACGTCCTCCCTAGGCTAATTCTTGTCCAATTATGGTTTTTTAACTAATCTTGTGCATCCAATAGGTGTTTTGTGTCATTGGATGAACAATTAGGTCATTTTCGTCCTCCCTAGGCTTATTCTTGTCCAATTAGGGTTTTTAACCAATCTTGTGCATCCAATAGGTGTTTTTGTGTCATTGGATGAATGTTTATGTCATTTTCGTCCTCCCTACACTTATTCTTGTCCAATTAGGGTTTTTAACCAATCTTGTGCATCCATTAGGTGTTTTTGTGTCATCGGATGAACATTTAGGTCATTTTCATCCTTCCTAGGCTTATGCTTGTCCAATTAGGGTTTCTAACCAATCTTGTGCATCCAATAGGTGTTTTTGTGTCATTGGATGAATGTTTATGTCATTTTCGTCCTCCCTACACTTATTCTTGTCCAATTAGGGTTTTTAACCAATCTTGTGCATCCAATAGGTGTTTTTGTGTCATCGGATGAACATTTAGGTCATTTTCCTCCTTCCTAGGCTTAAGCTTGTCCAATTAGGGTTTCTAACCAATCTTGTGCATCCAATAGGTGTTTTTGTGTCATTGGATGAAAAATAACGTCATTTACGTCCTCCCTAGGCTAATTCTTGTCCAATTATGGTTTTTTAACTAATCTTGTGCATCCAATAGGTGTTTTGTGTCATTGGATAAACAATTAAGTCATTTTCGTCCTCCCTAGCCTAATTCTTGTCCAATTAGGGTTTTTAACCAATCTTGTGCATCCAATAGGTGTTTTTGTGTCATCGGATGAACATTTAGGTCATTTTCCTCCTTCCTAGGCTTAAGCTTGTCCAATTAGGGTTTCTAACCAATCTTGTGCATCCAACAGGTGTTTTTGTGTCATTGGATGAAAAATAACGTCATTTACGTCCTCCCTAGGCTAATTCTTGCCCAATTATGGTTTTTTAACTAATCTTGTGCATCCAATAGGTGTTTTGTGTCATTGGATGAACAATTAGGTCATTTTCGTCCTCCCTAGGCTAATTCTTGTCCAATTAGGGTTTTTAACCAATCTTGTGCATCCAATAGGTGTTTTTGTGTCATCGAATGAATATTTAGGTCATTTTCATCCTCCCTAGGCTTATGGTTTTCCAATTAGGGTTTCTAACCAATCTTGTGCAACCAATAGGTGTTTTTGTGTCATTGGATGAAAAATTACGTCATTTACGTCCTCCCTAGGCTAATTCTTGTCCAATTAGGGTTTTTTAACCAATCTTGTGCATCCAATAGGTGTTTTGTGTCATTGGATGAATATTTAGGTCATTTTCGTCCTCCCTACACTTAATCTTGTCCAATTAGGGTTTTTAACCAATCTTGTGCATCCAATAGCTGTTTTTGTGTCATCGGATGAACATTTAGGTCATTTTCCTCCTTCCTAGGCTTATGCTTGTCCAATTAGGGTTTCTAACCAATCTTGTGCATCCAATAGGTGTTTTTGTGTCATTGGATGAAAAATAACGTCATTTACGTCCTCCCTAGGCTAATTCTTGTCCAATTATAGTTTTTTAACTAATCTATTGCATCCAATAGGTGTTTTGTGTCATTGGATGAACAATTAGGTCATTTTCGTCCTCCCTAGGCTAATTCTTGTCCAATTAGGGTTTTTAACCAATCTTGTGCATCCAATAGGTGTTTTTGTGTCATTGGATGAATGTTTATGTCATTTTCGTCCTCCCTACACTTATTCTTGTCCAATTAGGGTTTTTAACCAATCTTGTGCATCCAATAGGTGTTTTTGTGTCATCGGATGAACATTTAGGTCATTTTCCTCCTTCCTAGGCTTATGCTTGTCCAATTAGGGTTTCTAACCATTCTTGTGCATCCAATAGGTGTTTTTGTGTCATTGGATGAAAAATAACGTCATTTGCGTCCTCCCTAGCCTAATTCTTGTCCAATTATGGTTTTTTAACTAATCTTGTGCATCCAATAGGTGTTTTGTGTCATTGGATGAACAATTAGGTCATTTTCGTCCTCCCTAGGCTAATTCTTGTCCAATTAGGGTTTTTAACCAATATTGTGCATCCAATAGGTGTTTTTGTGTCATCGGATGAACATTTAGGTCATTTTCCTCCTTCCTAGGCTTATGCTTGTCCAATTAGGGTTTCTAACCAATCTTGTGCATCCAATAGGTGTTTTTGTGTCATTGGATGAAAAATAACGTCATTTACGTCCTCCCTAGGCTAATTCTTGTCCAATTATAGTTTTTTAACTAATCTATTGCATCCAATAGGTGTTTTGTGTCATTGGATGAAAAATTAGGTCATTTTCGTCCTCCCTAGGCTAATTCTTGTCCAATTAGGGTTTTTAACCAATCTTGTGCATCCAATAGGTGTTTTTGTGTCATTGGATGAATGTTTATGTCATTTTCGTCCTCCCTACACTTATTCTTGTCCAATTAGGGTTTTTAACCAATCTTGTGCATCCAATAGGTGTTTTTGTGTCATCGGATGAACATTTAGGTCATTTTCCTCCTTCCTAGGCTTATGCTTGTCCAATTAGGGTTTCTAACCAATCTTGTGCATCCAATAGGTGTTTTTGTGTCATTGGATGAATGTTTATGTCATTTTCGTCCTCCCTACACTTATTCTTGTCCAATTAGGGTTTTTAACCAATCTTGTGCATCCAATAGGTGTTTTTGTGTCATCGAATGAATATTTAGGTCATTTTCATCCTCCCTAGGCTTATGCTTTTCCAATTAGGGTTTCTAACCAATCTTGTGCAACCAATACGTGTTTTTGTGTCATTGGATGAAAAGTTACGTCATTTACGTCCTCCCTAGGCTAATTCTTGTCCAATTAGGGTTTTTTAACCAATCTTGTGCATCCAATAGGTGTTTTGTGTCATTGGATGAATATTTAGGTCATTTTCGTCCTCCCTACACTTAATCTTGTCCAATTAGGGTTTTTAACCAATCTTGTGCATCCAATAGGTGTTTTTGTGTCATCGGATGAACATTTAGGTCATTTTCCTCCTTCCTAGGCTTATGCTTGTCCAATTAGGGTTTCTAACCAATCTTGTGCATCCAATAGGTGTTTTTGTGTCATTGGATGAAAAATTACGTCATTTACGTCCTCCCTAGGCTAAATCTTGTCCAATTAGGGTTTTTTAACCAATCTTGTGCATCCAATAGGTGTTTTGTGTCATTGGATGAACAATTAGGTCTTTTTCGTCCCCCCTAGGCTAATTCTTGTCCAATTAGGGATTTTAACCAATCTAGTGCATCCAATAGGTGTTTTGTGTCATTGGATGAATATTTAGGTCATTTTCGTCCTCCCTACACTTAATCTTGTGCAATTAGGGTTTTTAACCAATCTTGTGCATCCAATAGGTGTTTTGTGTCATTGGATGAACATTTAGGTCATTTCTGTCCTCCGTACACTTAATCTTGTCCAATTAGGGTTGTTAACCAATCTTGTGCATCCAATAGGTGTTTTTGTGTCATCGGATGAACATTTAGGTCATTTTCATCCTTCCTAGGCTTATGCTTGTCCAATTTGGGTTTCTAACCAATCTTGTGAATCCAATAGGTGTTTTTGTGTCATTGGATGAAAAATTACGTCATTTACGTCCTCCCTAGGCTAATTCTTGTCCAATTAGGGTTTTTAACCAATCTTGTGCATCCAATAGGTGTTTTTGTGTCATCGAATGAATATTTAGGTCATTTTTATCCTCCCTAGGCTTATGGTTTTCCAATTAGGGTTTCTAACCAATCTTGTGCATCCAATAGGTGTTTTTGTGTCATTGGATGAAAAATTACGTCATTTACGTCCTCCCTAGGCTAATTCTTGTCCAATTAGGGTTTTTAACCAATCTTGTGCATCCAATAGGTGTTTTTGTGTCATCGAATGAATATTTAGGTCATTTTTATCCTCCCTAGGCTTATGCTTTTCCAATTAGGGTTTCTAACCAATCTTGTGCATCCAATAGGTGTTTTTGTGTCATTGGATGAAAAATTACGTCATTTACGTCTTCCCTAGGCTAATTCTTGTCCAATTAGGGTTTTTTAACCAATCTTGTGCATCCAATAGGTGTTTTTGTGTCATTGGATGAAAAATTACGTCATTTACGTCCTCCCTAGGCTAATTCTTGTCCAATTAGGGTTTTTAACCAATCTTGTGCATCCAATAGGTGTTTTTGTGTCATCGGATGAACATTTAGGTCATTTTCCTCCTTCCTAGGCTTATGCTTGTCCAATTAGGGTTTCTAACCAATCTTGTGCATCCAATAGGTGTTTTTGTGTCATTGGATGAAAAATAAAGTCATTTACGTCCTCCCTAGGCTAATTCTTGTCCAATTATGGTTTTTTAACTAATCTTGTGCATCCAATAGGTGTTTTGTGTCATTGGATGAAAATTTAAGTCATTTCTGGCCTCCGTACACTTAATCTTGTCCAATTAGGGTTTTTAACAAATCTTGTGCATCCAATAGGTGTTTTTGTGTCATTGGATGAACATTTAGTTCATTTTCGTCCTCCCTACACTTAATGTTGTCCAATTAGGGTTTCTAACCAATCTTGTGCATCCAATAGGTGTTTTTGTGTCATTGGATGAACCATTAGGTCATTTTCGTCCTCCCTAGGCTATTCTTGTCCAATTAGGGTTTTTAACCAATCTTGTGCATCCAATAGGTGTTTTTGTGTCATCGGATGAACATTTAGGTCATTTTCATCCTTCCTAGGCTTATGCTTGTCCAATTAGGGTTTCTAACCAATCTTGTGCATCCAATAGGTGTTTTTGTGTCATTGGATGAAAAATTACGTCATTTACGTCCTCCCTAGGCTAATTCTTGTCCAATTAGGGTTTTTAACCAATCTTGTGCATCCAATAGGTGTTTTTGTGTCATCGAATGAATATTTAGGTCATTTTTATCCTCCCTAGGCTTATGCTTTTCCAATTAGGGTTTCTAACCAATCTTGTGCATCCAATAGGTGTTTTTGTGTCATTGGATGAATGTTTATGTCATTTTCGTCCTCCCTACACTTATTCTTGTCCAATTAGGGTTTTTAACCAATCTTGTGCATCCAATAGGTGTTTTTGTGTCATCGGATGAACATTTAGGTCATTTTCCTCCTTCCTAGGCTTAAGCTTGTCCAATTAGGGTTTCTAACCAATCTTGTGCATCCAATAGGTGTTTTTGTGTCATTGGATGAAAAATAACGTCATTTACGTCCTCCCTAGGCTAATTCTTGTCCAATTATGGTTTTTTAACTAATCTTGTGCATCCAATAGGTGTTTTGTGTCATTGGATGAACAATTAGGTCATTTTCGTCCTCCCTAGGCTAATTCTTGTCCAATTAGGGTTTTTAACCAATCTTGTGCATCCAATAGGTGTTTTTGTGTCATTGGATGAATGTTTATGTCATTTTCGTCCTCCCTACACTTATTCTTGTCCAATTAGGGTTTTTAACCAATCTTGTGCATCCAATAGGTGTTTTTGTGTCATCGAATGAATATTTAGGTCATTTCATCCTCCCTAGGCTTATGCTTTTCCAATTAGGGTTTCTAACCAATCTTGTGCAACCAATAGGTGTTTTTGTGTCATTGGATGAAAAATTACGTCATTTACGTCCTCCCTAGGCTAATTCTTGTCCAATTAGGGTTTTTTAACCAATCTTGTGCATCCAATAGGTGTTTTGTGTCATTGGATGAATATTTAGGTCATTTTCGTCCTCCCTACACTTAATCTTGTCCAATTAGGGTTTTTAACCAATCTTGTGCATCCAATAGGTGTTTTTGTGTCATCGGATGAACATTTAGGTCATTTTCATCCTTCCTAGGCTTATGCTTGCTCAATTATGGTTTGTAACCAATCTTGTGCATCCAATAGGTGTTTTTGTGTCATTGGATGAAAAATTACGTCATTTACGTCCTCCCTAGGCTAATTCTTGTCCAATTAGGGTTTTTTAACCAATCTTGTGCATCCAATAGGTGTTTTGTGTCATTGGATGAACAATTAGGTCATTTTCGTCCTCCCTAGGCTAATTCTTGTCCAATTAGGGTTTTTAACCAATCTTGTGCATCCAATAGGTGTTTTTGTGTCATTGGATGAATGTTTATGTCATTTTCGTCCTCCCTACACTTATTCTTGTCCAATTAGGGTTTTTAACCAATCTTGTGCATCCATTAGGTGTTTTTGTGTCATCGGATGAACATTTAGGTCATTTTCATCCTTCCTAGGCTTATGCTTGTCCAATTAGGGTTTCTAACCAATCTTGTGCATCCAATAGGTGTTTTTGTGTCATTGGATGAAAAATAACGTTATTTACATCCTCCCTATGCTAATTCTTGTCCAATTATGGTTTTTTAACTAATCTTGTGCATCCAATAGGTGTTTTGTTTCATTGGATGAACAATTAGGTCATTTTCGTCCTCCCTAGGCTATTCTTGTCCAATTAGGGTTTTTAACCAATCTTGTGCATCCAATAGGTGTTTTTGTGTCATCGGATGAACATTTAGGTCATTTTCCTCCTTCCTAGGCTTATGCTTGTCCAATTAGGGTTTCTAACCAATCTTGTGCATCCAATAGGTGTTTTTGTGTCATTGGATGAAAAATAACGTCATTAACGTCCTCCCTAGGCTAATTCCTGTCCAATTATGGTTTTTTAACTAATCTTGTGCATCCAATAGGTGTTTTGTGTCATTGGATGAACAATTAGGTCATTTTCGTCCTCCCTAGGCTAATTCTTGTCCAATTAGGGTTTTTAACCAATCTTGTGCATCCAATAGGTGTTTTTGTGTCATCGGATGAACATTTAGGTCATTTTCCTCCTTCCTAGGCTTATGCTTGTCCAATTAGGGTTTCTAACCAATCTTGTGCATCCAATAGGTGTTTTTGTGTCATTGAATGAAAAATTACGTCATTTACGTCCTCCCTAGGCTAATTCTTGTCCAATTATGGTTTTTTAACTAATCTTGTGCATCCAATAGGTGTTTTGTGTCATTGGATGAACAATTAGGTCATTTTCGTCCTCCCTAGGCTATTCTTGTCCAATTAGGGTTTTTAACCAATCTTGTGCATCCAATAGGTGTTTTTGTGTCATCGAATGAATATTTAGGTCATTTTCATCCTCCCTAGGCTTATGCTTTTCCAATTAGGGTTTCTAACCAATCTTGTGCAACCAATACGTGTTTTTGTGTCATTGGATGAAAAGTTACGTCATTTACGTCCTCCCTAGGCTAATTCTTGTCCAATTAGGGTTTTTTAACCAATCTTGTGCATCCAATAGGTGTTTTGTGTCATTGGATGAATATTTAGGTCATTTTCGTCCTCCCTACACTTAATCTTGTCCAATTAGGGTTTTTAACCAATCTTGTGCATCCAATAGGTTTTTTTGTGTCATTGGATGAATGTTTAGGTCATTTTCGTCCTCCCTACACTTAATCTTGTCCAATTAGGGTTTTTAACCAATCTTGTGCATCCAATAGGTGTTTTTGTGTCATCGAATGAATATTTAGGTCATTTTCATCCTCCCTAGGCTTATGCTTTTCCAATTAGGGTTTCTAACCAATCTTGTGCAACCAATACGTGTTTTTGTGTCATTGGATGAAAAGTTACGTCATTTACGTCCTCCCTAGGCTAATTCTTGTCCAATTAGGGTTTTTTAACCAATCTTGTGCATCCAATAGGTGTTTTGTGTCATTGGATGAACAATTAGGTCATTTTCGTCCTCCCTAGGCTAATTCTTGTCCAATTAGGGTTTTTAACCAATCTTGTGTATCCAATAGGTGTTTTTGTGTCATTGGATGAATGTTTATGTCATTTTCGTCCTCCCTACACTTATTCTTGTCCAATTAGGGTTTTTAACCAATCTTGTGCATCCATTAGGTGTTTTTGTGTCATCGGATGAACATTTAGGTCATTTTCATCCTTCCTAGGCTTATGCTTGTCCAATTAGGGTTTCTAACCAATCTTGTCAATCCAATAGGTGTTTTTGTGTCATTGGATGAAAAATAACGTTATTTACATCCTCCCTAGGCTAATTCTTGTCCAATTATGGTTTTTTAACTAATCTTGTGCATCCAATAGGTGTTTTGTTTCATTGGATGAACAATTAGGTCATTTTCGTCCTCCCTAGGCTATTCTTGTCCAATTAGGGTTTTTAACCAATCTTGTGCATCCAATAGGTGTTTTTGTGTCATCGGATGAACATTTAGGTCATTTTCCTCCTTCCTAGGCTTATGCTTGTCCAATTAGGGTTTCTAACCAATCTTGTGCATCCAATAGGTGTTTTTGTGTCATTGGATGAAAAATAACGTCATTAACGTCCTCCCTAGGCTAATTCCTGTCCAATTATGGTTTTTTAACTAATCTTGTGCATCCAATAGGTGTTTTGTGTCATTGGATGAACAATTAGGTCATTTTCGTCCTCCCTAGGCTAATTCTTGTCCAATTAGGGTTTTTAACCAATCTTGTGCATCCAATAGGTGTTTTTGTGTCATCGGATGAACATTTAGGTCATTTTCCTCCTTCCTAGGCTTATGCTTGTCCAATTAGGGTTTCTAACCAATCTTGTGCATCCAATAGGTGTTTTTGTGTCATCGAATGAATATTTAGGTCATTTTCATCCTCCCTAGGCTTATGCTTTTCCAATTAGGGTTTCTAACCAATCTTGTGCAACCAATACGTGTTTTTGTGTCATTGGATGAAAAGTTACGTCATTTACGTCCTCCCTAGGCTAATTCTTGTCCAATTAGGGTTTTTTAACCAATCTTGTGCATCCAATAGGTGTTTTGTGTCATTGGATGAACAATTAGGTCATTTTCGTCCTCCCTAGGCTAATTCTTGTCCAATTAGGGTTTTTAACCAATCTTGTGCATCCAATAGGTGTTTTTGTGTCATTGGATGAATGTTTATGTCATTTTCGTCCTCCCTACACTTATTCTTGTCCAATTAGGGTTTTTAACCAATCTTGTGCATCCAATAGGTGTTTTTGTGTCATCGGATGAACATTTAGGTCATTTTCATCCTTCCTAGGCTTATGCTTGCTCAATTATGGTTTGTAACCAATCTTGTGCATCCAATAGGTGTTTTTGTGTCATTGGATGAAAAATTACGTCATTTACGTCCTCCCTAGGCTAATTCTTGTCCAATTAGGGTTTTTTAACCAATCTTGTGCATCCAATAGGTGTTTTGTGTCATTGGATGAACAATTAGGTCATTTTCGTCCTCCCTAGGCTAATTCTTGTCCAATTAGGGTTTTTAACCAATCTTGTGCATCCAATAGGTGTTTTTGTGTCATCGGATGAACATTTAGGTCATTTTCATCCTTCCTAGGCTTATGCTTGTCCAATTAGGGTTTCTAACCAATCTTGTGCATCGAATAGGTGTTTTTGTGTCATTGGATGAAAAATAACGTCATTTTCGTCCTCCCTAGGCTAATTCTTGTCCAATTAGGGTTTTTAACCAATCTTGTGCATCCAATAGGTGTTTTTGTGTCATTGGATGAATGTTTATGTCATTTTCGTCCTCCCTACACTTATTCTTGTCCAATTAGGGTTTTTAACCAATCTTGTGCATCCAATAGGTGTTTTTGTGTCATTGGATGAACATTTAGGTCATTTTCATCCTTCCTAGGCTTATGCTTGTCCAATTAGGGTTTCTAACCAATCTTGTGCATCCAACAGGTGTTTTTGTGTCATTGGATGAAAAATAACGTCATTTACGTCCTCGCTAGGCTAATTCTTGTCCAATTAGGGTTTTTAACCAATCTTGTGCGTCCAATAGGTGTTTTTGTGTCATCGAATGAATATTTAGGTCAATTTCATCCTCCCTAGGCTTATGCTTGTCCAATTAGGGTTTCTAACCAATCTTGTGCATCCAATAGGTGTTTTTGTGTCATTGGATGAAAAATTACGTCATTTACGTCCTCCCTAGGCTAATTCTTGTCCAATTAGGGTTTTTTAACCAATGTTGTGCATCCAATAGGTGTTTTGTGTCATTGGATGAACAATTAGGTCATTTTCGTCCTCCCTAGGCTAATTCTTGTCCAATTAGGGTTTTTAACCAATCTTGTGCATCCAATAGGTGTTTTTGTGTCATTGGATGAATGTTTAGGTCATTTTCGTCCTCCCTACACTTATTCTTGTCCAATTAGGGTTTTTAACCAATCTTGTGCATCCAATAGGTGTTTTTGTGTCATCGAATGAATATTTAGGTCATTTTCATCCTCCCTAGGCTTATGCTTTTCCAATTAGGGTTTCTAACCAATCTTGTGCAACCAATAGGTGTTTTTGTGTCATTGGATGAAAAATTACGTCATTTACGTCCTCCCTAGGCTAATTCTTGTCCAATTAGGGTTTTTTAACCAATCTTGTGCATCCAATAGGTGTTTTGTGTCATTGGATGAATATTTAGGTCATTTTCGTCCTCCCTACACTTAATCTTGTCCAATTAGGGTTTTTAACCAATCTTGTGCATCCAATAGGTGTTTTTGTGTCATTGGATGAATGTTTATGTCATTTTCGTCCTCCCTACACTTATTCTTGTCCAATTAGGGTTTTTAACCAATCTTGTGCATCCAATAGGTGTTTTTGTGTCATCGAATGAATATTTAGGTCATTTTCATCCTCCCTAGGCTTATGCTTTTCCAATTAGGGTTTCTAACCAATCTTGTGCAACCAATACGTGTTTTTGTGTCATTGGATGAAAAGTTACGTCATTTACGTCCTCCCTAGGCTAATTCTTGTCCAATTAGGGTTTTTTAACCAATCTTGTGCATCCAATAGGTGTTTTGTGTCATTGGATGAATATTTAGGTCATTTTCGTCCTCCCTACACTTAATCTTGTCCAATTAGGGTTTTTAACCAATCTTGTGCATCCAATAGGTTTTTTTGTGTCATTGGATGAATGTTTAGGTCATTTTCGTCCTCCCTACACTTAATCTTGTCCAATTAGGGTTTTTAACCAATCTTGTGCATCCAATAGGTGTTTTGTGTCATTGGATGAAAATTTAGGTCATTTCTGTCCTCCGTACACTTAATCTTGTCCAATTAGGGTTTTTAACAAATCTTGTGAATCCAATAGGTGTTTTTGTGTCATTGGATGAACATTTAGGTCATTTTCGGCCTCCCTACACTTAATCTTGTCCAATTAGGGTTTCTAACCAATCTTGTGCATCCAATTGGTGTTTTTGTGTCATTGGATGAACGATTAGGTCATTTTCGATCTCACTAGGCTAATTCTACTTCAATTAGGGTTTTTAACCAATCTTGTGCATCCAATAGGTGTTTTTATGTCATCGGATGAACATTTAGGTCATTTTCCTCCTTCCTAGGCTTATGCTTGTCCAATTAGGGTTTCTAACCAATCTTGTGCATCCAATAGGTGTTTTTGTGTCATTGGATGAAAAATAAAGTCATTTAGTCCTCCCTAGGCTAATTCTTGTCCAATTATGGTTTTTTAACTAATCTTGTGCATCCAATAGGTGTTTTGTGTCATTGGATGAAAATTTAAGTCATTTCTGGCCTCCGTACACTTAATCTTGTCCAATTAGGGTTTTTAACAAATCTTGTGCATCCAATAGGTGTTTTTGTGTCATTGGATGAACATTTAGTTCATTTTCGTCCTCCCTACACTTAATGTTGTCCAATTAGGGTTTCTAACCAATCTTGTGCATCCAATAGGTGTTTTTGTGTCATTGGATGAACCATTAGGTCATTTTCGTCCTCCCTAGGCTATTCTTGTCCAATTAGGGTTTTTAACCAATCTTGTGCATCCAATAGGTGTTTTTGTGTCATCGGATGAACATTTAGGTCATTTTCATCCTTCCTAGGCTTATGCTTGTCCAATTAGGGTTTCTAACCAATCTTGTGCATCCAATAGGTGTTTTTGTGTCATTGGATGAAAAATTACGTCATTTACGTCCTCCCTAGGCTAATTCTTGTCCAATTAGGGTTTTTAACCAATCTTGTGCATCCAATAGGTGTTTTTGTGTCATCGAATGAATATTTAGGTCATTTTTATCCTCCCTAGGCTTATGCTTTTCCAATTAGGGTTTCTAACCAATCTTGTGCATCCAATAGGTGTTTTTGTGTCATTGGATGAAAAATTACGTCATTTACGTCTTCCCTAGGCTAATTCTTGTCCAATTAGGGTTTTTTAACCAATCTTGTGCATCCAATAGGTGTTTTTGTGTCATTGGATGAAAAATTTCGTCATTTACGTCCTCCCTAGGTTAATTCTTGTCCAATTACGGTTTTTAACCAATCTTGTGCATCCAATAGGTGTTTTTGTGTCATCGGATGAACATTTAGGTCATTTTCCTCCTTCCTAGGCTTATGCTTGTCCAATTAGGGTTTCTAACCAATCTTGTGCATCCAATAGGTGTTTTTGTGTCATTGGATTAAAAATAACGTCATTTACGTCCTCCCTAGGCTAATTCTTGTCCAATTATGGTTTTTTAACTAATCTTGTGCATCCAATAGGTGTTTTGTGTCATTGGATGAACAATTAGGTCATTTTCGTCCTCCCTAGGCTAATTCTTGTCCAATTAGGGTTTTTAACCAATCTTGTGCATCCAATAGGTGTTTTTGTGTCATTGGATGAATGTTTATGTCATTTTCGTCCTCCCTACACTTAATCTTGTCCAATTAGGGTTTTTAACCAATCTTGTGCATCCATTAGGTGTTTTTGTGTCATCGGATGAACATTTAGGTCATTTTGATCCTTCCTAGGCTTATGCTTGTCCAATTAGGGTTTCTAACCAATCTTGTGCAACCAATACGTGTTTTTGTGTCATTGGATGAAAAGTTACGTCATTTACGTCCTCCCTAGGCTAATTCTTGTCCAATTAGGGTTTTTTAACCAATCTTGTGCATCCAATAGGTGTTTTGTGTCATTGGATGAACAATTAGGTCATTTTCGTCCTCCCTAGGCTAATTCTTGTCCAATTAGGGTTTTTAACCAATCTTGTGCATCCAATAGGTGTTTTTGTGTCATTGGATGAATGTTTATGTCATTTTCGTCCTCCCTACAGTTATTCTTGTCCAATTAGGGTTTTTAACCAATCTTGTGCATCCAATAGGTGTTTTTATGTCATCGGATGAACATTTAGGTCATTTTCATCCTTCCTAGGCTTATGCTTGTCCAATTAGGGTTTCTAACCAATCTTGTGCATCCAATAGGTGTTTTTGTGTCATTGGATTAAAAATTACGTCATTTACGTCTTCGCTAGGCTAATTCTTGTCCAATTAGGGTTTTTTAACCAATCTTGTGCATCCAATAGGTGTTTTGTGTCATTGGATGAACAATTAGGTCATTTTCGTCCTCCCTAGTCTAATTCTTGTCCAATTAGGGTTTTTAACCAATCTTGTGCATCCAATAGGTGTTTTTGTGTCATCGGATGAACATTTAGGTCATTTTCCTCCTTCCTAGGCTTATGCTTGTCCAATTAGGGTTTCTAACCAATCTTGTGCATCCAATAGGTGTTTTTGTGTCTTTGGATGAAAAATAACGTCATTTACGTCCTCCCTAGGCTAATTCTTGTCCAATTATGGTTTTTTAACTAATCTTGTGCATCCAATAGGTGTTTTGTGTCATTGGATAAACAATTAAGTCATTTTCGTCCTCCCTAGCCTAATTCTTGTCCAATTAGGGTTTTTAACCAATCTTGTGCATCCACTAGGTGTTTTTGTGTCATCGGATGAACATTTAGGTCATTTTCCTCCTTCCTAGGCTTAAGCTTGTCCAATTAGGGTTTCTAACCAATCTTGTGCATCCAATAGGTGTTTTTGTGTCATTGGATGAAAAATAACGTCATTTACGTCCTCCCTAGGCTAATTCTTGTCCAATTATGGTTTTTTAACTAATCTTGTGCATCCAATAGGTGTTTTGTGTCATTGGATGAACAATTAGGTCATTTTCGTCCTCCCTAGGCTTATTCTTGTCCAATTAGGGTTTTTAACCAATCTTGTGCATCCAATAGGTGTTTTTGTGTCATTGGATGAATGTTTATGTCATTTTCGTCCTCCCTACACTTATTCTTGTCCAATTAGGGTTTTTAACCAATCTTGTGCGTCCAATAGGTGTTTTTGTGTCATCGAATGAATATTTAGGTCATTTTCATCCTCCCTAGGCTTATGCTTGTCCAATTAGGGTTTCTAACCAATCTTGTGCATCCAATAGGTGTTTTTGTGTCATTGGATGAATGTTTATGTCATTTTCGTCCTCCCTACACTTATTCTTGTCCAATTAGGGTTTTTAACCAATCTTGTGCATCCAATAGGTGTTTTTGTGTCATTGGATGAACATTTAGGTCATTTTCATCCTTCCTAGGCTTATGCTTGTCCAATTAGGGTTTCTAACCAATCTTGTGCATCCAACAGGTGTTTTTGTGTCATTGGATGAAAAATAACGTCATTTACGTCCTCGCTAGGCTAATTCTTGTCCAATTAGGGTTTTTAACCAATCTTGTGCGTCCAATAGGTGTTTTTGTGTCATCGAATGAATATTTAGGTCAATTTCATCCTCCCTAGGCTTATGCTTGTCCAATTAGGGTTTCTAACCAATCTTGTGCATCCAATAGGTGTTTTTGTGTCATTGGATGAAAAATTACGTCATTTACGTCCTCCCTAGGCTAATTCTTGTCCAATTAGGGTTTTTTAACCAATCTTGTGCATCCAATAGGTGTTTTGTGTCATTGGATGAACAATTAGGTCATTTTCTTCCTCCCTAGGCTAATTCTTGTCCAATTAGGGTTTTTAACCAATCTTGTGCATCCAATAGGTGTTTTTGTGTCATTGGATGAATGTTTAGGTCATTTTCGTCCTCCCTACACTTAATCTTGTCCAATTAGGGTTTTTAACCAATCTTGTGCATCCAATAGGTGTTTTGTGTCATTGGATGAAAATTTAGGTCATTTCTGTCCTCCGTACACTTAATCTTGTCCAATTAGGGTTTTTAACAAATCTTGTGCATCCAATAGGTGTTTTTGTGTCATTGGATGAACATTTAGGTCATTTTCGTTCTCCCTACACTTAATCTTGTCCAATTAGGGTTTCTAACCAATCTTGTGCATCCAATAGGTGTTGTTGTGTCATTGGATGAACGATTAGGTCATTTTCGATCTCACTAGGCTAATTCTTGTCCAATTAGGGTTTTTAACCAATCTTGTGCATCCAATAGGTGTTTTTGTGTCATCGGATGAACATTTAGGTCATTTTCATCCTTCCTAGGCTTATGCTTGCTCAATTATGGTTTGTAACCAATCTTGTGCATCCAATAGGTGTTTTTGTGTCATTGGATGAAAAATTACGTCATTTACGTCCTCCCTAGGCTAATTCTTGTCCAATTAGGGTTTTTTAACCAATCTTGTGCATCCAATAGGTGTTTTGTGTCATTGGATGAACAATTAGGTCATTTTCGTCCTCCCTAGGCTAATTCTTGTCCAATTAGGGTTTTTAACCAATCTTGTGCATCCAATAGGTGTTTTTGTGTCATTGGATGAATGTTTATGTCATTTTCGTCATCCCTACACTTATTCTTGTCCAATTAGGGTTTTTAACCAATCTTGTGCATCCATTAGGTGTTTTTGTGTCATCGGATGAACATTTAGGTCATTTTCATCCTTCCTAGGCTTATGCTTGTCCAATTAGGGTTTCTAACCAATCTTGTGCATCCAATAGGTGTTTTTGTGTCATTGGATGAAAAATAACGTTATTTACATCCTCCCTAGGCTAATTCTTGTCCAATTAGGGTTTTTTAACCAATCTTGTGCATCCAATAGGTGTTTTGTGTCATTGGATGAACAATTAGGTCATTTTCGTCCTCCCTAGGCTAATTCTTGTCCAATTAGGGTTTTTAACCAATCTTGTGCATCCAATAGGTGTTTTTGTGTCATTGGATGAATGTTTATGTCATTTTCGTCCTCCCTACGCTTATTCTTGTCCAATTAGGGTTTTTAACCAATCTTGTGCATCCAATAGGTGTTTTTGTGTCATCGGATGAACATTTAGGTCATTTTCATCCTTCCTAGGCTTATGCTTGTCCAATTAGGGTTTCTAACCAATCTTGTGCATCCAATAGGTGTTTTTGTGTCATTGGATGAAAAATTACGTCATTTACGTCTTCCCTAGGCTAATTCTTGTCCAATTAGGGTTTTTTAACCAATCTTGTGCATCCAATAGGTGTTTTTGTGTCATTGGATGAAAAATTACGTCATTTACGTCCTCCCTAGGCTAATTCTTGTCCAATTAGGGTTTTTAACCAATCTTGTGCATCCAATAGGTGTTTTTGTGTCATCGGATGAACATTTAGGTCATTTTCCTCCTTCCTAGGCTTATGCTTGTCCAATTAGGGTTTCTAACCAATCTTGTGCATCCAATAGGTGTTTTTGTGTCATTGGATGAAAAATTACGTCATTTACGTCCTCCCTAGGCTAAATCTTGTCCAATTAGGGTTTTTTAACCAATCTTGTGCATCCAATAGGTGTTTTGTGTCATTGGATGAACAATTAGGTCTTTTTCGTCCCCCCTAGGCTAATTCTTGTCCAATTAGGGATTTTAACCAATCTAGTGCATCCAATAGGTGTTTTGTGTCATTGGATGAATATTTAGGTCATTTTCGTCCTCCCTACACTTAATCTTGTGCAATTAGGGTTTTTAACCAATCTTGTGCATCCAATAGGTGTTTTGTGTCATTGGATGAACATTTAGGTCATTTCTGTCCTCCGTACACTTAATCTTGTCCAATTAGGGTTGTTAACCAATCTTGTGCATCCAATAGGTGTTTTTGTGTCATCGGATGAACATTTAGGTCATTTTCATCCTTCCTAGGCTTATGCTTGTCCAATTTGGGTTTCTAACCAATCTTGTGAATCCAATAGGTGTTTTTGTGTCATTGGATGAAAAATTACGTCATTTACGTCCTCCCTAGGCTAATTCTTGTCCAATTAGGGTTTTTAACCAATCTTGTGCATCCAATAGGTGTTTTTGTGTCATCGAATGAATATTTAGGTCATTTTTATCCTCCCTAGGCTTATGGTTTTCCAATTAGGGTTTCTAACCAATCTTGTGCATCCAATAGGTGTTTTTGTGTCATTGGATGAAAAATTACGTCATTTACGTCCTCCCTAGGCTAATTCTTGTCCAATTAGGGTTTTTAACCAATCTTGTGCATCCAATAGGTGTTTTTGTGTCATCGAATGAATATTTAGGTCATTTTTATCCTCCCTAGGCTTATGCTTTTCCAATTAGGGTTTCTAACCAATCTTGTGCATCCAATAGGTGTTTTTGTGTCATTGGATGAAAAATTACGTCATTTACGTCTTCCCTAGGCTAATTCTTGTCCAATTAGGGTTTTTTAACCAATCTTGTGCATCCAATAGGTGTTTTTGTGTCATTGGATGAAAAATTTTTTCATTTACGTCCTCCCTGGGTTAATTCTTGTCCAATTAGGGTTTTTAACCAATCTTGTGCATCCAATAGGTGTTTTTGTGTCATCGGATGAACATTTAGGTCATTTTCCTCCTTCCTAGGCTTATGCTTGTCCAATTAGGGTTTCTAACCAATCTTGTGCATCCAATAGGTGTGTTTGTGTCATTGGATGAACAATTAGGTCATTTTCGTCATCCCTAGGCTAATTCTTGTCCAATTAGGGTTTTTAACCAATCTTGTGCATCCAATAGGTGTTTTTGTGTCATTGGATGAATGTTTATGTCATTTTCGTCCTCCCTACACTTATTCTTGTCCAATTAGGGTTTTTAACCAATCTTGTGCGTCCAATAGGTGTTTTTGTGTCATCGAATGAATATTTAGGTCATTTTCATCCTCCCTAGGCTTATGCTTGTCCAATTAGGGTTTCTAACCAATCTTGTGCATCCAATAGGTGTGTTTGTGTCATTGGATGAAAAATTACGTCATTCACGTCCTCCCTAGGCTAAATCTTGTCCAATTAGGGTTTTTTAACCAATCTTGTGCATCCAATAGGTGTTTTGTGTCATTGGATGAACAATTAGGTCATTTTCGTCCTCCCTAGGCTAATTCTTGTCCAATTAGGGTTATTAACCAATCTAGTGCATCCAATAGGTGTTTTGTGTCATTGGATGAATATTTAGGTCATTTTCGTCCTCCCTACACTTAATCTTGTCCAATTAGGGTTTTTAACCATTCTTGTGCATCCAATAGGTGTTTTTGTGTCATTAGATGAATGTTTAGGTCATTTTCGTCCTCCCTACACTTAATCTTGTCCAATTAGGGTTTTTAACCAATCTTGTGCATCCAATAGGTGTTTTGTATCATTGGATGAACATTTAGGTCATTTCTGTCCTCCGTACACTTAATCTTGTCCGATTAGGGTTTTTAACAAATCTTGTGCATCCAATAGGTGTTTTTGTGTCATTGGATGAACATTTAGGTCATTTTCGTGCTCCCTACACTTAATCTTGTCCAATTAGGGTTTCTAACCAATCTTGTGCATCCAATAGGTGTTTTTGTGTCATTGGAGGAACGATTAGGTCATTTTCGATCTCACTAGGCTAATTCTTGTCCAATTAGGGTTTTTAACCAATCTTGTGCATCCAATAGGTGTTTTTGTGTCATCGGATGAACATTTAGGTCATTTTCATCCTTCCTAGGCTTATGCTTGCTCAATTAGGGTTTCTAACCAATCTTGTGCATCCAATAGGTGTTTTTGTGTCATTGGATGAAAAATTACGTCATTTACGTCCTCCCTAGGCTAATTCTTGTCCAATTAGGGTTTTTTAACCAATCTTGTGCATCCAATAGGTGTTTTGTGTCATTGGATGAACAATTAGGTCATTTTCGTCCTCCCTAGGCTAATTCTTGTCCAACTAGGGTTTTTAACCAATCTTGTGCAACCAATAGGTGTTTTTGTGTCATTGGATGAACATTTAGGTCATTTTCCTCCTTCCTAGGCTTATGCTTGTCCAATTAGGGTTTCTAACCAATCCTGTGCTTCCAATAGGTGTTTTTGTGTCATTGGATGAAAAATAACGTCATTTACGTCCTCCCTAGGCTAATTCTTGTCCAATTAGGGTTTTTAACCAATCTGGGGCATCCAATAAGTGTTTTTGTGTCATTGGATGAATGTTAAAGTCATTTTCGTCCTCCATACACTTAATCATGTCAAATTAGGGTTTTTAACCAATCTTGTGCATCCAATAGGTGTTTTTGTGTCATTGGATGAACATTTAGGTCATTTTCGTCCTCCCTACACTTAATCTTGTCCAATTAGGGTTTCTAACCAATCTTGTACATCCAATAGGTGTTTTTGTGTCACTGGATGAACGATTAGGTCATTTTCGACCTCCCTAGACTAATTCTTGTCCAATTAGGGTTTTTAACCAATCTTGTGCATCCAATAGGTGTTTTTGTGTCATCGGATGAACATTTAGGTCATTTTCATTCTTCCTAGGCTTATGCTTGTCCAATTGGGGTTTCTAACCAATCGTGTGCATCCAATAGGTGTTTTTGTGTCATTGGATGAAAAATTACGTCATTTACGTCTTCCCTAATCAAATTCTTGTCCAATTAGGGTTTTTTAACCAATCTTGTGCATCCAATAGGTGTTTTGTGTCATTGGATGAACAATTAGGTCTTTTTCGTCCCCCCTAGGCTAATTCTTGTCCAATTAGGGATTTAACCAATCTAGTGCATCCAATAGGTGTTTTGTGTCATTGGATGAATATTTAGGTCATTTTCGTCCTCCCTACACTTAATCTTGTGCAATTAGGGTTTTTAACCAATCTTGTGCATCCAATAGGTGTTTTGTGTCATTGGATGAACATTTAGGTCATTTCTGTCCTCCGTACACTTAATCTTGTCCAATTAGGGTTGTTAACCAATCTTGTGCATCCAATAGGTGTTTTTGTGTCATTGGATGAATGTTTATGTCATTTTCGTCCTCCCTACACTTAATCTTGTCCAATTAGGGTTTCTTACCAATCTTGTGCATCCAATAGGTGTTTTTGTGTCATTGGATGAACGATTAGGTCATTTTCGACCTCACTAGGCTTATTCTGGTCCAATTATGGTTTTTAACCAATCTTGTGCATCCAATAGGTGTTTTTGTGTCATTGGATGAACAATTAGGTCATTTTCGTCCTCCCTAGGCTAATTCTTGTCCAATTAGGGTTTTTAACCAATCTTGTGCATCCAATAGGTGTTTTTGTGTCATTGGATGAATGTTTATGTCATTTTCGTCCTCCCTACACTTATTCTTGTCCAATTAGGGTTTTTAACCAATCTTGTGCATCCAATAGGTGTTTTTGTGTCATTGGATGAACATTTAGGTCATTTTCATCCTTCCTAGGCTTATGCTTGTCCAATTAGGGTTTCTAACCAATCTTGTGCATCCAA
>JBBPBS010000542.1:231112-245367 GCA_037974835.1 Cicer judaicum | reverse complement strand
CCTCCCTAGGCTAATTCTTATCCAATTAGGGTTTTTAACCAATCTTGTGCATCCAATAGGTGTTTTTGTGTCATTGGATGAATGTTTAGGTCATTTTCGTCCTCCCTACACTTAATCTTGTCCAATAAGGGTTTTTAACCAATCTTGTGCATCCAATAGGTTTGTGTCATTGGATGAACATTTAGGTCATTTTTGTCCTCCGTAAACTTAATGTTGTCCAATTAGGGTTTCTAACCAATCTTGTGCATCCAATAAGTGTTTTTGTGTCAATGGATGAACATTTAGGTCATTTTCGTCCTCCCTACACTTAATCTTGTCCAATTAGGGTTTCTAACCAATCTTGTGCATCCAATAGGTGTTTTTTGTGTCATTGGATGAATGATTAGGTCATTTTCGACCTCCCTAGGCTAATTCTTATCCAATTAGGGTTTTTAACCAATCTTGTGCATCCAATAGGTGTTTTTGTGTCATCGAATGAATATTTAAGTCATTTTCATCCTCCCTAGGCTTATGCATGTCCAATTAGGGTTTCTAACCAATCTTGTGCATCCAATAGGTGTTTTTGTGTCATTGGATGAAAAATTATGTCATTTACGTCCTCCCTAGGTTAATTCTTGTCCAATTAGGGTTTTTTAACCAATCTTGTGCATCCAATAGGTGTGTATGTGTCATTGGATGAACAATTAGGTCATTTTCGTCCTCCCTAGGCTAATTCTTGTCCAATTAGGGTTTTTAACCAATCTTGTGCATCCAATAGGTGTTTTTGTGTCATTGGATGAATGTTTAGCTCATTTTCGTCCTCCCTACACTTTATCTTGTCCAATTAAGGTTTTTAAGCATTCTTGTGCATCCAATAGGTGTTTTTGTGTCATTGGATGAATGTTTAGGTCATTTTAGTGCTCCCTACACTTAATCTTGTCCAATTAGGGTTTTTAAGCATTCTTGTGCATCCAATAGGTGTTTTTGTATCATTGGATGAATGTTTAGGTCATTTTCGTCCTCCATACACTTAATCTTGTCCAATTAGGGTTTTTAACCAATCTGGTACATCCAATAGGTATTTTGTGTTATTGGATGAACACTTAGGTCATTTTTGTCCTCCGTAAACTTAATCTTGTCCAATTAGGGTTTCTAACCAATCTTGTGCATCCAATAGGTGTTTTTGTGTCATTGGATGAAAAATTACGTCATTTACGTCCTCCCTAGGCTAATTCTTGTCCAATTAGGGTTTTTTAACCAATCTTGTGCATCCAATAGGTGTTTTGTGTCATTGGATGAACATTTAGGTCATTTTTGTCCTCCCTACACTTAATCTTGTCCAATTAGGGTTTCTAACCAATCTTGTGCATCCAATAGGTGTTTTTTGTGTCATTGGATGAATGATTAGGTCATTTTCGACCTCCCTAGGCTAATTCTTATCCAATTAGGGTTTTTCACCAATCTTGTGCATCCAATAGGTGTTTTTATGTCATCGAATGAATATTTAAGTCATTTTCATCCTCCCTAGGCTTATGCTTGTCCAATTAGGGTTTCTAACCAATCTTGTGCATCCAATAGGTGTTTTTGTGTCATTGGATGAAAAATTACGTCATTTACGTCCTCCGTAGGTTAATTCTTGTCCAATTAGGGTTTTTTAACCAATCTTGTGCATCCAATAGGTGTTTTGTGTCATTGGATGAACAATTAGGTCATTTTCGTCCTCCCTAGGCTAATTCTTGTCCAATTAGGGTTTGTAACCAATCTTGTGCATCCAATAGGTGTTTTTGTGTCATTGGATGAATGTTTAGGTCATTTTCGTCCTCCCTACACTTAATCTTGTCCAATTAGGGTTTTTAACCATTCTTGTGCATCCAATAGGTGTTTTTGTGTCATTGGATGAATGTTTACGTCATTTTCGTCCTCCCTACACTTAATCTTGTCCAATTAGGGTTTTTAACCAATCTTGTCCATCCAATAGGTGTTTTGTGTGATTGGATGAACATTTAGGTCATTTTTGTCCTCCGTAAACTTAATGTTGTCCAATTAAGGTTTCTAACCAATCTTGTGCATCCAATAGGTGTTTTTGTGTCATTGGATGAACATTTAGGTCATTTTCGTCCTCCCTACACTTAATCTTGTCCAATTAGGGTTTCTAACCAATCTTGTGCATCCAATAGGTGTTTTTTGTGTCATTGGATGAATGATTAGGTCATTTTCGACCTCCCTAGGCTAATTCTTATCCAATTAGGGTTTTTAACCAATCTTGTGCATCCAATAGGTGTTTTTGTGTCATCAAATGAATATTTAAGTCATTTTCATCCTCCCTAGGCTTATGCTTGTCCAATTAGGGTTTCTAACCAATCTTGTGCATCCAATAGGTGTTTTTGTGTCATTGGATGAAAAATTACGTCATTTACGTCCTCCCTAGGTTAATTCTTGTCCAATTAGGGTTTTTTAACCAATCTTGTGCATCCAATAGGTGTTTTGTGTCATTGGATGAACAATTATGTCATTTTCGTCCTCCCTAGGCTAATTCTTGTCCAATTAGGGTTTGTAACCAATCTTGTGCATCCAATAGGTGTTTTTGTGTCATTGGATGAATGTTTAGGTCATTTTCGTCCTCCCTACACTTAATCTTGTCCAATTAGGGTTTTTAACCAATCTTGTACATCCAATAGGTGTTTTGTGTCATTGGATGAACATTTAGGTCATTTTTATCCTCCGTAAACTTAATGTTGTCCAATTAGGGTTTCTAACCAATCTTGTGCATCCAATAGGTGTTTTTGTGTCATTGGATGAACATTTAGGTTATTTTCGTCCTCCGTAAACTTAATCTTGTCCAATTAGGGTTTCTAACCAATCTTGTGCATCCAATAGGTGTTTTTTGTGTCATTGGATGAATGATTAGGTCATTTTCGACCTCCCTAGGCTAATTCTTATCCAATTAGGGTTTTTAACCAATCTTGTGCATCCAATAGGTGTTTTTGTGTCATCGAATGAATATCTAAGTCATTTTCATCCTCCCTAGGCTTATGCTTGTCCAATTAGGGTTTCTAACCCATCTTGTGCATCCAATAGGTGTTTTTGTGTCATTGGATGAAAAATTACGTCATTTACGTCCTCCCTAGGTTAATTCTTGTCCAATTAGGGTTTTTTAACCAATCTTGTGCATCCAATAGGTGCTTTGTGTCATTGGATGAACAATTAGGTCATTTTCGTCCTCCCTAGGCTAATTCTTGTCCAATTAGGGTTTTTAACCAATCTTGTGCATCCAATAGGTGTTTTTGTGTCATTGGATGAATGTTTAGGTAATTTTCGTCCTCCCTACACTTAATCTTGTCCAATTAAGGTTTTTAAGCATTCTTGTGCATCCAATAGGTGTTTTTGTGTCATTGGATGAATGTTTAGGTCATTTTCGTCCTCCCTACACTTAATCTTGTCCAATTAGGGTTTTTAACCATTCTTGTGCATCCAATAGGTGTTTTTGTGTCATTGGATGAATGTTTAAGTCATTTTCATCCTCCCTACACTTAATCTTGTCCAATTAGGGTTTTTAACCAATCTTGTACATCCAATAGGTGTTTTGTGTCATTGGATGAACATTTAGGTCATTTTTGTCCTTCGTAAACTTAATGTTGTCCAATTAGGGTTTCTAACCAATCTTGTGCATCCAATAGGTGTTTTTGTGTCATTGGATGAACATTTAGGTTATTTTCGTCCTCCGTAAACTTAATCTTGTCCAATTAGGGTTTTTAACCATTCTTGTGCATCCAATAGGTTTTTTTGTGTCATTGGATGAATGTTTAGGTCATTTTCGTCCTCCCTACACTTAATCTTGTCCAATTAGGGTTTTTAACCATTCTTGTGCATCCAATAGGTGTTTTTGTGTCATTGGATGAATGTTTAGGTCATTTTCGTCCTCCCTACACTTAATCTTGTCCAATTAGGGTTTTTAACCAATCTTGTACATCCAATAGGTGTTTTGTGTCATTGGATGAACATTTAGGTCATTTTTGTCCTCTGTAAACTTAATGTTGTCCAATTAGGGTTTCTAACCAATCTTGTGCATCCAATAGGTGTTTTTGTGTCATTGGATGAAGATTTAGGTCATTTTCGTCCTCCCTACACTTAATCTTGTCCAATTAGGGTTTCTAACCAATCTTGTGCATCCAATAGGTATTTTTTGTGTCATTGGATGAATGATTAGGTCATTTTCGACCTCCCTAGGCTAATTCTTATCCAATTAGGGTTTTTAACCAATCTTGTGCATCCAATAGGTGTTTTTGTGTCATCGAATGAATATTTAAGTCATTTTCATCCTCCCTAGGCTTATGCTTGTCCAATTAGGGTTTCTAACCAATCTTGTGCATCCAATAGGTGTTTTTGTGTCATTGGATGAAAAATTACGTCATTTACGTCCTCCCTAGGTTAATTCTTGTCCAATTAGGGTTTTTTAACCAATCTTGTGCATCCAATAGGTGTTTTGTGTCATTGGATGAACAATTAGGTCATTTTCGTCCTCCCTAGGCTAATTCTTGTCCAATTAGGGTTTGTAACCAATCTTGTGCATCCAATAGGTGTTTTTGTGTCATTGGATGAATGTTTAGGTCATTTTCGTCCTCCGTAAACTTAATGTTGTCGAATTAGGGTTTCTAACCAATCTTGTGCATCCAATAGGTGTTTTTGTGTCATTGGATGAACATTTAGGTCATTTTCCTCCTTCCTAGGCTTATGCTTGTCCAATTAGGGTTTCTATCCAATCTTGTGCTTCCGATAGGTGTTTTTGTGTCATTGGATGAAAAATAACGTCATTTACGTCCTCCCTAGGCTAATTCTAGTCCAATTATGGTTTTTTAACTAATCTTGTGCATCCAATAGGTGTTTTGTGTCATTGGATGAACAATTAGGTCAATTTGGTCCTCCCTAGGCTAATTTTTGTCCAATTAGGGTTTTTAACCAATCTTGTGCGTCCAATAGGTGTTTTTGTGTCATCGAATGAATATTTAGGTCATTTTCATCCTCCCTAGGCTTATGATTGTCCAATTAGGGTTTCTAACAAATCTTGTGCATCCAATAGGTGTTTTTGTGTCATTGGATGAAAAATTACATCATTTACGTCCTCCCTAGGCTAATTCTTGTCCAATTAGGGTTTTTTAACCAATCTTGTGCATCCAATAGGTGTTTTGTGTCATTGGATGAACAATTAGGTCATTTTCGTCCTCCCTAGGCTAATTCTTGTCCAATTAGGGTTTGTAACCAATCTTGTGCATCCAGTAGGTGTTTTTGTGTCATTGGATGAATGTTTAGGTCATTTTCGTCCTCCCTACACTTAATCTTGTCCAATTAGGGTTTTTAACCATTCTTGTGCATCCAATAGGTGTTTTTGTGTCATTGGATGAATGTTTAGGTCATTTCCGTCCTCCCTACACTTAATCTTGTCCAATTAGGGTTTTTAACCAATCTTGTACATCCAATAGGTGTTTTGTGTCATTGGATGAGCATTTAGGTCATTTTTGTCCTCCGTAAACTTAATGTTGTCCAATTAGGGTTTCTAACCAATCTTGTGCATCCAATAGGTGTTTTTGTGTCATTGGATGAACATTTAGGTCATTTTCGTCCTCCCTACACTTAATCTTGTCCAATTAGGGTTTCTAACCAATCTTGTGCATCCAATAGGTGTTTTTTGTGTCATTGGATGAATGATTAGGTCATTTTCGACCTCCCTAGGCTAATTCTTATCCAATTAGGGTTTTTAACCAATATTGTGCATCCAATAGGTGATTTTGTGTCATCGAATGAATATTTAAGTCATTTTCATCCTCCCTAGGCTTATGCTTGTCCAATTAGGGTTTCTAACCAATCTTGTGCATCCAATAGGTGTTTTTGTGTCATTGGATGAAAAATTACGTCATTTACGTCCTCCATAGGTTAATTCTTTTCCAATTAGGGTTTTTTAACCAATCTTGTGCATCCAATAGGTGTTTTGTGTCATTGGATGAACAATTAGGTCATTTTTGTCCTCCCTAGGCTAATTCTTGTCCAATTAGGGTTTGTAACCAATCTTGTGCATCCAATAGGTGTTTTTGTGTCATTGGATGAATGTTTAGGTCATTTTCGTCCTCCCTACACTTAATCTTGTCCAATTAGGGTTTTTAACCATTCTTGTGCATCCAATAGGTGTTTTTGTGTCATTGGATGAATATTTACGTCATATTCGTCCTCCCTACACTTAATCTTGTCCAATTAGGGTTTGTAACCAATCTTGTGCATCCAATAGGTGTTTTTGTGTCATTGGATGAATGTTTAGGTCATTTTCGTCCTCCCTACACTTAATCTTGTCCAATTAGGGTTTTTAACCATTCTTGTGCATCCAATAGGTGTTTTTGTGTCATTGGATGAATGTTTAGGTCATTTTCGTCCTCCCTACACTTAATCTTGTCCAATTAGGGTTTTTAACCTATCTTGTACATCCAATAGGTGTTTTGTGTCATTGGATGAACATTTAGGTCATTTTTGTCCTCCGTAAACTTAATGTTGTCCAATTAGGGTTTCTAACCAATCTTGTGCATCCAATAGGTGTTTTTGTGTCATTGGATGAACATTTAGGTCATTTTCGTCCTCCCTACACTTAATCTTGTCCAATTAAGGTTTCTAACCAATCTTGTGCATCCAATAGGTGTTTTTTGTGTCATTGGATGAATGATTAGGTCATTTTCGACCTCCCTAGGCTAATTCTTATCCAATTAGGGTTTTTAACCAATCTTGTGCATCCAATAGGTGTTTTTGTGTCATCAAATGAATATTTAAGTCATTTTCATCCTCCCTAGGCTTATGCTTGTCCAATTAGGGTTTCTAACCAATCTTGTGCATCCAATAGGTGTTTTTGTGTCATTGGATGAAAAATTACGTCATTTACGTCCTCCCTAGGTTAATTCTTGTCCAATTAGGGTTTTTTAACCAATCTTGTGCATCCAATAGGTGTTTTGTGTCATTGGATGAACAATTATGTCATTTTCGTCCTCCCTAGGCTAATTCTTGTCCAATTAGGGTTTGTAACCAATCTTGTGCATCCAATAGGTGTTTTTGTGTCATTGGATGAATGTTTAGGTCATTTTCGTCCTCCCTACACTTAATCTTGTCCAATTAGGGTTTTTAACCAATCTTGTGCATCCAATAGGTGTTTTGTGTCATTGGATGAAAATTTAGGTCATTTCTGTCCTCCGTACACTTAATCTTGTCCAATTAGGGTTTTTAACAAATCTTGTGCATCCAATAGGTGTTTTTGTGTCATTGGATGAACATTTAGGTCATTTTCGTCCTCCCTACACTTAATCTTGTCCAATTAGGGTTTTTAACCAATCTTGTGCATCCAATAGGTGTTTTTGTGTCATTGGATGAACAATTAGGTCATTTTCGTCCTCCCTATGATAATTCTTGTCCAATTAGGGTTTTTAACCAATCTTGTGCATCCAATAGGTGTTTTGTGTCATTGGATGAACATTTAGGTCATTTTCGTCCTCCTTAGTCTTAGTCTTGTCCAATTAGGGTTTTTAACCAATCTTGTGCATCCAATAGGTGTTTTGTGTCATTGGATGAACATTTAGGTCATTTTCGTCCTCCCTAAACTTAATCTTGTCCAATTAGGGTTTTTAACCAATCTTGTGCATCCAATAGGTGTTTTTCTTTCATTGGATGAATATTTATGTCATTTTCGTCCTCCTTACACTTAATCTTGTCCAATTCGGGTTTTTAACCAATCTTGTGCATCCAATAGGTGTTTTGTGTCATTGGATGAACATTTAGGTCATTTTCGTCCTCCCTAAACTTAATCTTGTCCAATTAGGGTTTCTAACCAATCATGTGCATCCAATAGGTTTTTTTGTGTCATTGGATGCACAATTAGGTCATTTTCATCCTCCCTAGGCTAATTCTTGTCCAATTAGGGTTTTTAACCAATCTTGTGCATCCAATAGGTGTTTTGTGTCATTGGATGAACATTTAGGTCATTTTCGTCCTCCCTAAACTTAATCTTGTCCAATTAGGGTTTTTAACCAATCTTGTGCATCCAATAGGTGTTTTTCTGTCATTGGATGAATATTTATGTCATTTTCGTCCTCCTTACACTTAATCTTGTCCAATTCGGGTTTTTAACCAATCTTGTGCATCCAATAGGTGTTTTGTGTCATTGGATGAACATTTAGGTCATTTTCGTCCTCCCTACACTTAATCTTGTCCAATTAGGGTTTCTAACCAATCTTGTGCATCCAATAGGTGTTTTTTGTGTCATTGGATGAATGATTAGGTCATTTTCGACCTCCCTAGGCTAATTCTTATCCAATTAGGGTTTTTAACCAATCTTGTGCATCCAATAGGTGTTTTTGTGTCATCGAATGAATATTTAGGTCATTTTCATCCTCCCTAGGCTTATGCTTGTCCAATTAGGGTTTCTAACCAATCTTGTGCATCCAATAGGTGTTTTTGTGTCATTGGATGAAAAATTACGTCATTTACGTCCTCCCTAGGCTAAATCTTGTCCAATTAGGGTTTTTTAACCAATCTTGTGCATCCAATAGGTGTTTTGTGTCATTGGATGAACAATTAGGTCATTTTCGTCCTCCCTAGGCTAATTCTTGTCCAATTACGGTTATTAACCAATCTAGTGCATCCAATAGGTGTTTTGTGTCCTTGGATGAATATTTAGGTCATTTTCGTCCTCCCTACACTTAATCTTGTCCAATTAGGGTTTTTAACCATTCTTGTGCATCCAATACGTGTTTTTGTGTCATTGGATGAATGTTTAGGTCATTTTCGTCCTCCCTACACTTAATCTTGTCCAATTAGGGGTTTTAACCAATCTTGTGCATCCAATAGGTGTTTTGTATCATTGGATGAACATTTAGGTCATTTCTTTCCTCCGTACAATTAATCTTGTCCAATTAGGGTTTTTAACAAATCTTGTGCATCCAATAGGTGTTTTTGTGTCATTGGATGAACATTTAGGTCATTTTCGTGCTCCCTACACTTAATCTTGTCCAATTAGGGTTTCTAACCAATCTTGTGCATCCAATAGGTGTTTTTGTGTCATTGGAGGAACGATTAGGTCATTTTCGATCTCACTAGGCTAATTCTTGTCCAATTAGGGTTTTTAACCAATCTTGTGCATCCAATAGGTGTTTTTGTGTCATCGGATGAACATTTAGGTCATTTTCATCCTTCCTAGGCTTATGCTTGCTCAATTAGGGTTTCTAACCAATCTTGTGCATCCAATAGGTGTTTTTGTGTCATTGGATGAAAAATTACGTCATTTACGTCCGCCCTAGGCTTATTCTTGTCCAATTAGGGTTTTTTAACCAATCTTGTGCATCCAATAGGTGTTTTGTGTCATTGGATGAACAATTAGGCCTTTTTCGTCATCCCTAAGCTAATTCTTGTCCAATTAGGGTTTTTAACCAATCTTGTGCATCCAATAGGTGTTTTTGTGTCATTGGATGAATGTTTATGTCATTTTCGTCCTCCCTACACTTATTCTTGTCCAATTAGGGTTTCTAACCAATCTTGTGCATCCAATAGGCGTTTTTGTGTCATCGGATGAACATTTAGGTCATTTTCCTCCTTCCTAGGCTTATGCTTGTCCAATTAGGGTTTCTAACCAATCTTGTGCTTCCAATAGGTGTTTTTGTGTCATTGGATGAAAAATAACGTCATTTACGTCCTCCCTAGGCTAATTCTTGTCCAATTATGGTTTTTTAACTAATCTTGTGCATCCAATAGGTGTTTTGTGTCATTGGATGAACAATTAGGTCATTTTGGTCCTCCCTAGGCTAATTTTTGTCCAATTAGGGTTTTTAACCAATCTTGTGCGTCCAATAGGTGTTTTTGTGTCATCGAATGAATATTTAGGTCATTTTCATCCTCCCTAGGCTTATGATTGTCCAATTAGGGTTTCTAACAAATCTTGTGCATCCAATTAGGGTTTTTAACCATTCTTGTGCATCCAATAGGTGTTTTTGTGTCATTGGATGAATGTTTAGGTCATTTCCGTCCTCCCTACACTTAATCTTGTCCAATTAGGGTTTTTAACCAATCTTGTACATCCAATAGGTGTTTTGTGTCATTGGATGAGCATTTAGGTCATTTTTGTCCTCCATAAACTTTATGTTGTCCAATTAGGGTTTCTAACCAATCTTGTGCATCCAATAGGTGTTTTTGTGTCATTGGATGAACATTTAGGTCATTTTCGTCCTCCCTACACTTAATCTTGTCCAATTAGGGTTTCTAACCAATCTTGTGCATCCAATAGGTGTTTTTTGTGTCATTGGATGAATGATTAGGTCATTTTCGACCTCCCTAGGCTAATTCTTATCCAATTAGGGTTTTTAACCAATCTTGTGCATCCAATAGGTGTTTTTGTGTCATCGAATGAATATTTAAGTCATTTTCATCCTCCCTAGGCTTATGCTTGTCCAATTAGGGTTTCTAACCAATCTTGTGCATCAAATAGGTGTTTTTGTGTCATTGGATGAAAGATTACGTCATTTACGTCCTCCCCAGGTTAATTCTTGTCCAATTAGGGTTTTTTAACCAATCTTGTGCATCCAATAGGTGTTTTGTGTCATTGGATGAACAATTACGTCATTTTCGTCCTCCCTAGGCTAATTCTTGTCCAATTAGGGTTTTTAACCAATCTTGTGCATCCAATAGGTGTTTTTGTGTCATTGGATGAATGTTTAGGTCATTTTCGTCCTCCCTACACTTAATCTTGTCCAATTAGGGTTTTTAAATAATCTTGTGCATCCAATAGGTGTTTTGTGTCATTGGATGAACATTTAGGTAATTTCTGTCCTCCGTACACTTAATCTTGTCCAATTAGGGTTTTTAACAAATCTTGTGCATCCAATAGGTGTTTTTGTGTCATTGGATGAACATTTAGGTCATTTTCGTCCTCCCTACACTTAATCTTGTCCAATTAGGGTTTCTAACCAATCTTGTGCATCCAATAGGTGTTTTTGTGTCATTGGATGAACATTTAGGTCATTTTCGATCTCACTAGGCTAATTCTTGTCCAAGTAGGGTTTTTAACCAATCTTGTGCATCCAATAGGTGTTTTTGTGTCATCGGATGAACATTTAGGTCATTTTCATCCTTCCTAGGCTTATGCTTGCTCAATTAGGGTTTCTAACCAATCTTGTGCATCCAATAGGTGTTTTTGTGTCATTGGATGAAAAATTACGTCATTTACGTCCTCCCTAGGCTAATTCTTGTCCAATTAGGATTTTTTAACCAATCTTGTGCATCCAATAGGTGTTTTGTGTCATTGGATGAACAATTAGGCCTTTTTCGTCATCCCTAAGCTAATTCTTGTCCAATTTGGGTTTTTAACCAATCTTGTGCATCCAATAGGTGTTTTTGTGTCATTGGATGAATGTTTATGTCATTTTCGTCCTCCCTACACTTATTCTTGTCCAATTAGGGTTTCTAACCAATCTTGTGCATCCAATAGGTGTTTTTGTGTCATCGGATGAACATTTGAGTCATTTTCCTCCTTCCTAGGCTTATGCTTGTCCAATTAGGGTTTCTAACCAATCTTGTGCTTCCAATAGGTGTTTTTGTGTCATTGGATGAAAAATAACGTCATTTACGTCCTCCCTAGGCTAATTCTTGTCCAATTAGGGTTTTTTAACCAATCTTGTGCATCCAATAGGTGTTTTGTGTCATAGGATGAACAATTAGGTCATTTTCGTCCTCCGTAGGCTAATTTTTGTCCAATTAGGGTTTTTAACCAATCTTGTGCATCCAATAGGTATTTTTTTGTGTCATCGGATGAACATTTAGGTCATTTTCCTCCTTCCTAGGCTTATGCTTGTCCAATTAGGGTTTCTAACTAATCTTGTGCTTCCAATAGGTGTTTTTGTGTCATTGGATGAAAAATAACGTCATTTACGTCCTCCCTAGGCTAATTCTTGTCCAATTATGGTTTTTTAACTAATCTTGTGCATCCAATAGGTGTTTTGTGTCATTGGATGAACAATTAGGTCATTTTGGTCCTCCCTAGGCTAATTTTTGTCCAATTAGGGTTTTTAACCAATCTTGTGCGTCCAATAGGTGTTTTTGTGTCATCGAATGAATATTTAGGTCATTTTCATCCTCCCTAGGCTTATGATTGTCCAATTAGGGTTTCTAACAAATCTTGTGCATCCAATAGGTGTTTTTGTGTCATTGGATGAAATATTACATCATTTACGTCCTCCCTAGGCTAATTCTTGTCCAATTAGGGTTTTTTAACCAATCTTGTGCATCCAATAGGTGTTTTGTGTCATTGGATTAACAATTAGGTCATTTTCGTCCTCCCTAGGCTAATTCTTGTCCAATTAGGGTTTGTAACCAATCTTGTGCATCCAGTAGGTGTTTTTGTGTCATTGGATGAATGTTTAGGTCATTTTCGTCCTCCCTACACTTAATCTTGTCCAATTAGGGTTTTTAACCATTCTTGTGCATCCAATAGGTGTTTTTGTGTCATTGGACGAATGTTTAGGTCATTTCCGTCCTCCCTACACTTAATCTTGTCCAATTAGGGTTTTTAACCAGTCTTGTACATCCAATAGGTGTTTTGTGTCATTGGATGAGCATTTAGGTCATTTTTGTCCTCCGTAAACTTAATGTTGTCCAATTAGGGTTTCTAACCAATCTTGTGCATCCAATAGGTGTTTTTGTGTCATTGGATGAACATTTAGGTCATTTTCGTCCTCCCTACACTTAATCTTGTCCAATTAGGGTTTCTAACCAATCTTGTGCATCCAATAGGTGTTTTTTGTGTCATTGGATGAATGATTAGGTCATTTTCGACCTCCCTAGGCTAATTCTTATCCAATTAGGGTTTTTAACCAATCTTGTGCATCCAATAGGTGTTTTTGTGTCATCGAATGAATATTTAAGTCATTTTCATCCTCCCTAGGCTTATGCTTGCTCAATTAGGGTTTCTAACCAATCTTGTGCATCCAATAGGTGTTTTTGTGTCATTGGATGAAAAATTACGTCATTTACGTCCTCCCTAGGCTAATTCTTGTCCAATTAGGGTTTTTTAACCAATCTTGTGCATCCAATAGGTGTTTTGTGTCATTGGATGAACAATTAGGCATTTTTCGTCATCCCTAAGCTAATTCTTGTCCAATTAGGGTTTTTAACCAATCTTGTGCATCCAATAGGTGTTTTTGTGTCATTGGATGAATGTTTATGTCATTTTCGTCCTCCCTACACTTATTCTTGTCCAATTAGGGTTTCTAACCAATCTTGTGCATCCAATAGGTGTTTTTGTGTCATCGGATGAACATTTAGGTCATTTTCCTCCTTCCTAGGCTTATGCTTGTCCAATTAGGGTTTCTAACCAATCTTGTGCTTCCAATAGGTGTTTTTGTGTCATTGGATGAAAAATAACGTCATTTACGTCCTCCCTAGGCTAATTCTTGTCCAATTAGGGTTTTTTAACCAATCTTGTGCATCCAATAGGTGTTTTGTGTCATTGGATGAACAATTAGGTCATTTTCGTCCTCCCTAGGCTAATTCTTGTCTAATTAGGGTTTTTAACCAATCTTGTGCATCCAATAGGTGTTTTTGTGTCATTGGATGAATGTTTAGGTCATTTTCGTCCTCCCTACACTTAATCTTGTCCAATTAGGGTTTTTAACCATTCTTGTGCATCCAATAGGTGTTTTTGTGTCATTAGATGAATGTTTAGGTCATTTTCGTCCTCCCTACACTTAATCTTGTCCAATTAGGGTTTTTAACCAATCTTGTACATCCAATAGGTGTTTTGTGTCATTGGATGAACATTTAGGTCATTTTTGTCCTCCGTAAACTTAATGTTGTCCAATTAGGGTTCTAACCAATCTTGTGCATCCAATAGGTGTTTTTGTGTCATTGGATGAACATTTAGGTCATTTTCGTCCTCCCTACACTTAATCTTGTCCAATTAGGGTTTCTAACCAATCTTGTGCATCCAATAGGTGTTTTTTGTGTCATTGGATGAATGATTAGGTCATTTTCGACCTCCCTAGGCTAATTCTTATCCAATTAGGGTTTATAAACAATCTTGTGCATCCAATAGGTGTTTTTGTGTCATTGGATGAAAAATTACGTCATTTACGTCCTCCCTAGGCTATTTCTTGTCCAATTAGGGTTTTTTAACCAATCTTGTTCATCCAATAGGTGTTTTCTGTCATTGGATGAACAATTAGGTCATTTTCGTCCTCCCTAGGCTAATTCTTGTCCAATTAGGGTTT
>JBBPBS010000542.1:200124-230878 GCA_037974835.1 Cicer judaicum | reverse complement strand
TTTTTTGTGTCATTGGATGAATGATTAGGTCATTTTCGACCTCCCTAGGCTAATTCTTATCCAATTAGGGTTTATAAACAATCTTGTGCATCCAATAGGTGTTTTTGTGTCATTGGATGAAAAATTACGTCATTTACGTCCTCCCTAGGCTATTTCTTGTCCAATTAGGGTTTTTTAACCAATCTTGTTCATCCAATAGGTGTTTTCTGTCATTGGATGAACAATTAGGTCATTTTCGTCCTCCCTAGGCTAATTCTTGTCCAATTAGGGTTTGTAACCAATCTTGTGCATCCAATAGGTGTTTTTGTGTCATTGGATGAATGTTTAGGTCATTTTCGTCCTCCCTACACTTAATCTTGTCCAATTAGGGTTTTTAACCATTCTTGTGCATCCAATAGGTATTTTTGTGTCATTGGATGAATGTTTAGGTCATTTTCGTCCTCCCTACACTTAATCTTGTCCAATTAGGGTTTTTAACCAATCTTGTACATCCAATAGGTGTTTTGTGTCATTGGATGAACATTTAGGTCATTTTTGTCCTCCGTAAACTTAATGTTGTCCAATTAGGGTTTCTAACCAATCTTGTGCATCCAATAGGTGTTTTTGTGTCATTGGATGAACATTTAGGTCATTTTCGTCCTCCCTACACTTAATCTTGTCCAATTAGGGTTTCTAACCAATCTTGTGCATCCAATAGGTGTTTTTTGTGTCATTGGATGAATGATTAGGTCATTTTCGACCTCCCTAGGCTAATTCTTATCCAATTAGGGTTTTTAACCATCTTGTGCATCCAATAGGTGTTTTTGTGTCATCAAATGAATATTTAAGTCATTTTCATCCTCCCTAGGCTTATGCTTGTCCAATTAGGGTTTCTAACCAATCTTGTGCATCCAATAGGTGTTTTTGTGTCATTGGATGAAAAATTACGTCATTTACGTCCTCCCTAGGTTAATTCTTGTCCAATTAGGGTTTTTTAACCAATCTTGTGCATCCAATAGGTGTTTTGTGTCATTGGATGAACAATTAGGTCATTTTCGTCCTCCCTAGGCTAATTCTTGTCCAATTAGGGTTTGTAACCAATCTTGTGCATCCAATAGGTGTTTTTGTGTCATTGGATGAATGATTAGGTCATTTTCGACCTCCCTAGGCTAATTCTTATCCAATTAGGGTTTTTAACCAATCTTGTGCATCCAATAGGTGTTTTTGTGTCATCGAATGAATATTTAAGTCATTTTCATCCTCCCTAGGCTTATGCTTGTCCAATTAGGGTTTCTAACCCATCTTGTGCATCCAATAGGTTTTTTTGTGTCATTGGATGAAAAATTACGTCATTTACGTCCTCCCTAGGTTAATTCTTGTCCAATTAGGGTTTTTTAACCAATCTTGTGCATCCAATAGGTGCTTTGTGTCATTGGATGAACAATTAGGTCATTTTCGTCCTCCCTAAGCTAATTCTTGTCCAATTAGGGTTTTTAACCAATCTTGTGCATCCAATAGGTGTTTTTTGTGTCATTGGATGAATGATTAGGTCATTTTCGACCTCCCTAGGCTAATTCTTATCCAATTAGGGTTTTTAACCAATCTTGTGCATCCAATAGGTGTTTTTGTGTCATCGAATGAATATTTAAGTCATTTTCATCCTCCCTAGGCTTATGCTTGTCCAATTAGGGTTTCTAACCAATCTTGTGCATTAAATAGGTGTTTTTGTGTCATTGGATGAAAGATTACGTCATTTACGTCCTCCCTAGGTTAATTCTTGTCCAATTAGGGTTTTTTAACCAATCTTGTGCATCCAATAGGTGTTTTGTGTCATTGGATGAACAATTAGGTCATTTTCGTCCTCCCTAGGCTAATTCTTGTCCAATTAGGGTTTTTAACCAATCTAGTGCATCCAATAGGTGTTTTGTGTCATTGGATGAATATTTAGGTCATTTTCGTCCTCCCTACACTTAATCTTGTCCAATTAGGGTTTTTAACCATTCTTGTGCATCCAATAGGTGTTTTTGTGTCATTGGATGAATGTTTAGGTCATTTTCGTCCTCCCTACACTTAATCTTGCCCAATTTGGGTTTTTAACCAATCTTGTGCATCCAATAGGTGTTTTGTGTCATTGGATGAACATTTAGGTCATTTCTGTCCTCCGTACACTTATTCTTGTCCAATTAGGGTTGTTAACCAATCTTGTGCATCCAATAGGTGTTTTTGTGTCATTGGATGAATGTTTATGTCATTTTCGTCCTCCCTACACTTAATCTTGTCCAATTAGGGTTTCTAACCAATCTTGTGCATCCAATAGGTGTTTTTGTGTCATCGGATGAACATTTACGTCATTTTCATCCTTCCTAGGCTTATGCTTGTCCAATTAAGGTTTCTAACCAATCTTGTGCATCCAATAGGTGTTTTTGTGTCATTGGATGAAAAATTACGTCATTTACGTCCTCCCTAGGCTAATTCTTGTCCAATTAGGGTTTTTTAACCAATCTTGTGCATCCAATAGGTGTTTTGTGTCATTGGATGAACAATTAGGTCATTTTCGTCCTCCCTAGGCTTATTCTTGTCCAATTAGGGTTTTTAACCAATCTTGTGCATCCAATAGGTGTTTTTGTGTCATTGGATGAATGTTTAGGTCATTTTCGTCCTCCCTACACTTAATCTTGTCCAATTAAGGTTTTTAAGCATTCTTGTGCATCCAATAGGTGTTTTTGTGTCATTGGATGAATGTTTAGGTCATTTTCGTCCTTCCTACACTTAATCTTGTCCAATTAGGGTTTTTAACCATTCTTGTGCATCCAATAGGTGTTTTTGTGTCATTAGATGAATGTTTAGGTCATTTTCGTCCTCCCTACACTTAATCTTGTCCAATTAGGGTTTTTAACCAATCTTGTACATCCAATAGGTGTTTTGTGTCATTGGATGAACATTTAGGTCATTTTTGTCCTCCGTAAACTTAATGTTGTCCAATTAGGGTTCTAACCAATCTTGTGCATCCAATAGGTGTTTTTGTGTCATTGGATGAACATTTAGGTCATTTTCGTCGTCCATACACTTAATCTTGTCCAATTAGGGTTTCTAACCAATCTTGTGCATCCAATAGGTGTTTTTTGTGTCATTGGATGAATGATTAGGTCATTTTCGACCTCCCTAGGCTAATTCTTATCCAATTAGGGTTTTTAACCAATCTTGTGCATCCAATAGGTGTTTTTGTGTCATTGGATGAAAAATTACGTCAATTACGTCCTCCCTAGTCTAATTCTTGTCCAATTAGGGTTTTTTAACCAATCTTGTGCATCCAATAGGTGTTTTTGTGTCATTGGATGAATGTTTAGGTCATTTTCGTCCTCCCTACACTTAATCTTGTCCAATTAGGGTTTTTAACCATTCTTGTGCATCCAATAGGTGTTTTTGTGTCATTAAATGAATGTTTAGGTCATTTTCGTCCTCCCTACACTTAATCTTGTCCAATTAGGGTTTTTAACCAATCTTGTACATCCAATAGGTGTTTTGTGTCATTGGATGAACATTTAGGTCATTTTTGTCCTCCGTAAACTTAATGTTGTCCAATTAGGGTTTCTAACCAATCTTGTGCATCCAATAGGTGTTTTTGTGTCATTGGATGAAGATTTAGGTCATTTTCGTCCTCCCTACACTTAATCTTGTCCAATTAGGGTTTCTAACCAATCTTGTGCATCCAATAGGTGTTTTTTGTATCATTGGATGAATGATTAGGTCATTTTCGACCTCCCTAGGCTAATTCTTATCCAATTAGGGTTTTTAACCAATCTTGTGCATCCAATAGGTGTTTTTGTGTCATCAAATGAATATTTAAGTCATTTTCATCCTCCCTAGGCTTATGCTTGTCCAATTAGGGTTCCTAACCAATCTTGTGCATCCAATAGGTGTTTTTGTGTCATTGGGTGAAAAATTACGTCATTTACGTCCTCCCTAGGTTCATTCTTGTCCAATTAGGGTTTTTTAACCAATCTTGTGCATCCAATAGGTGTTTTGTGTCATTGGATGAACAATTAGGTCATTTTCGTCCTCCCTAGGCTAATTCTTGTCCAATTAGGGTTTGTAACCAATCTTGTGCATCCAATAGGTGTTTTTGTGTCATTGGATGAATGTTTAGGTCATTTTCGTCCTCCCTACACTTAATCTTGTCCAATTAGGGTTTTTAACCAATCTTGTACATCCAATAGGTGTTTTGTGTCATTGGATGAACACTTAGGTCATTTTTGTCCTCCGTAAACTTAATCTTGTCCAATTAGGGTTTCTAACCAATCTTGTGCATCCAATAGGTGTTTTTGTGTCATCGGATGAACATTTAGGTTATTTTCGTCCTCCCTACACTTAATCTTGTCCAATTAGGGTTTCTAACCAATCTTGTGCATCCAATAGGTGTTTTTGTGTCATTGGGTGAACGATTAGGTCATTTTCAACCTCACTAGGTTAATTCTTGTCGAATTAGGGTTTTTAACCAATCTTGTGCATCCAATAGGTGTTTTTGTGTCATCGGATGAACATTTAGGTCATTTTCATCCTTCCTAGGCTTACACTTGCCCAATTAGGGTTTCTAACCAATCTTGTGCATCCAATAGGTGTTTTTGTGTCATTGGATGAAAAATTACGTCATTTACGTCCTCCCTAGGCTAATTCTTGTCCAATTAGGGTTTTTTAACCAATCTTGTGCATCCAATAGGTGTTTTGTGTCATAGGATGAACAATTAGGTCATTTTCGTCCTCCCTAGGCTAATTTTTGTCCAATTAGGGTTTTTAACCAATCTTGTGCATCCAATAGGTATTTTTTTGTGTCATCGGATGAACATTTAGGTCATTTTCCTCCTTCCTAGGCTTATGCTTGTCCAATTAGGGTTTCTAACCAATCTTGTGCTTCCAATAGGTGTTTTTGTGTCATTGGATGAAAAATAACGTCATTTACGTCCTCCCTAGGCTAATTCTTGTCCAACTATGGTTTTTTAACTAATCTTGTGCATCCAATAGGTGTTTTGTGTCATTGGATGAACAATTAGGTCATTTTGGTCCTCCCTAGGCTAATTTTTGTCCAATTAGGGTTTTTAACCAATCTTGTGCGTCCAATAGGTGTTTTTGTGTCATCGAATGAATATTTAGGTCATTTTCATCCTCCCTAGGCTTATGATTGTCCAATTAGGGTTTCTAACAAATCTTGTGCATCCAATTAGGGTTTTTAACCATTCTTGTGCATCCAATAGGTGTTTTTGTGTCATTGGATGAATGTTTAGGTCATTTCCGTCCTCCCTACACTTAATCTTGTCCAATTAGGGTTTTTAACCAATCTTGTACATCCAATAGGTGTTTTGTGTCATTGGATGAGCATTTAGGTCATTTTTGTCCTCCATAAACTTTATGTTGTCCAATTAGGGTTTCTAACCAATCTTGTGCATCCAATAGGTGTTTTTGTGTCATTGGATGAACATTTAGGTCATTTTCGTCCTCCCTACACTTAATCTTGTCCAATTAGGGTTTCTAACCAATCTTGTGCATCCAATAGGTGTTTTTTGTGTCATTGGATGAATGATTAGGTCATTTTCGACCTCCCTAGGCTAATTCTTATCCAATTAGGGTTTTTAACCAATCTTGTGCATCCAATAGGTGTTTTTGTGTCATCGAATGAATATTTAAGTCATTTTCATCCTCCCTAGGCTTATGCTTGTCCAATTAGGGTTTCTAACCAATCTTGTGCATCAAATAGGTGTTTTTGTGTCATTGGATGAAAGATTACGTCATTTACGTCCTCCCTAGGTTAATTCTTGTCCAATTAGGGTTTTTTAACCAATCTTGTGCATCCAATAGGTGTTTTGTGTCATTGGATGAACAATTAGGTCATTTTCGTCCTCCCTAGGCTAATTCTTGTCCAATTAGGGTTTGTAACCAATCTTGTGCATCCAATAGGTGTTTTTGTGTCATTGGATGAATGTTTAGGTCATTCTCGTCCTCCCTACACTTAATCTTGTCCAATTAGGGTTTTTAACCATTCTTGTGCATCCAATAGGTGTTTTTGTGTCATTGGATGAATGTTTAGGTCATTTTCGTCCTCCCTACACTTAATCTTGTCCAATTAGGGTTTTTAACCAATCTTGTGCATCGAATAGGTGTTTTGTGTCATTGGATGAAAATTTAGGTCATTTCTGTCCTCCGTACACTTAATCTTGTCCAATTAGGGTTTTTAACAAATCTTGTGCATCCAATAGGTGTTTTTGTGTCATTGGATGAACATTTAGGTCATTTTCGTCCTCCCTACACTTAATCTTGTCCAATTAGGGTTTCTAACCAATCTTGTGCATCCAATAGGTGTTTTTGTGTCATTGGATGAACGATTAGGTCATTTTCGATCTCACTAGGCTAATTCTTGTCCAATTAGGGTTTTTAACCAATCTTGTGCATCCAATAGGTGTTTTTGTGTCATCGGATGAACATTTAGGTCATTTTCATCCTTCCTAGGCTTATGCTTGCTCATTAGGGTTTCTAACCAATCTTGTGCATCCAATAGGTGTTTTTGTGTCATTGGATGAAAAATAACGTCATTTACGTCCTCCCTAGGCTAATTCTTGTCCAATTATGGTTTTTTAACTAATCTTGTGCATCCAATAGGTGTTTTGTGTCATTGGATGAACAATTAGGTCATTTTCGTCCTCCCTAGGCTAATTCTTGTCCAATTAGGGTTTTTAACCAATCTTGTGCATCCAATAGGTGTTTTTGTGTCATTGGATGAATGTTTATGTCATTTTCGTCCTCCCTACACTTAATCTTGTCCAATTAGGGTTTTTAACCAATCTTGTGCATCCATTAGGTGTTTTTGTGTCATCGGATGAACATTTAGGTCATTTTGATCCTTCCTAGGCTTATGCTTGTCCAATTAGGGTTTCTAACCAATCTTGTGCAACCAATACGTGTTTTTGTGTCATTGGATGAAAAGTTACGTCATTTACGTCCTCCCTAGGCTAATTCTTGTCCAATTAGGGTTTTTTAACCAATCTTGTGCATCCAATAGGTGTTTTGTGTCATTGGATGAACAATTAGGTCATTTTCGTCCTCCCTAGGCTAATTCTTGTCCAATTAGGGTTTTTAACCAATCTTGTGCATCCAATAAGTGTTTTGTGTCATTGGATGAACATTTAGGTCATTTTCGTCCTCCCTACACTTAATCTTGTCCAATTAGGGTTTTTAACCAATCTTGTGCATCCAATAGGTGTTTTTGTGTCATTGGATGAACATTTAGGTCATTTTCGTCCTCCCTAAACTTAATCTTGTCCAATTAGGGTTTCTAACCAATCTTGTGCATCCAATAGGTGTTTTTGTGTCATTGGATGAACAATTAGGTCATTTTCATCCTCCCTAAACTTAATCTTGTCCAATTAGGGTTTCTAACCAATCTTGTGCATCCAATAGGTGTTTTTGTGTCATTGGATGAACAATTAGGTCATTTTCGTCCTCCCTAGGCTAATTCTTGTCCAATTAGGGTTTGTAACCAATCTTGTGCATCCAATAGGTGTTTTTGTGTCATTGGATGAATGTTTAGGTCATTTTCGTCCTCCCTACACTTAATCTTGTCCAATTAGGGTTTTTAACCAATCTTGTACATCCAATAGGTGTTTTGTGTCATTGGATGAACATTTAGGTCATTTTTGTCCTCCGTAAACTTAATGTTGTCCAATTAGGGTTCTAACCAATCTTGTGCATCCAATAGGTGTTTTTGTGTCATTGGATGAACATTTAGGTCATTTTCGTCCTCCCTACACTTAATCTTGTCCAATTAGGGTTTCTAACCAATCTTGTGCATCCAATAGGTGTTTTTTGTGTCATTGGATGAATGATTAGGTCATTTTCGACGTCCCTAGGCTAATTCTTATCCAATTAGGGTTTTTAAACAATCTTGTGCATCCAATAGGTGTTTTTGTGTCATTGGATGAAGAATTACGTCATTTACGTCCTCCCTAGGCTAATTCTTGTCCAATTAGGATTTTTTAACCAATCTTGTGCATCCAATAGGTGTTTTGTGTCATTGGATGAACAATTAGGTCATTTTCGTCCTCCCTAGGCTAATTCTTGTCCAATTAGGGTTTGTAACCAATCTTGTGCATCCAATAGGTGTTTTTGTGTCATTGGATGAATGTTTAGGTCATTTTCGTCCTCCCTACACTTAATCTTGTCCAATTAGGGTTTTTAACCATTCTTGTGCATCCAATAGGTGTTTTTGTGTCATTGGATGAATGTTTAGGTCATTTTCGTCCTCCCTACACTTAATCTTGTCCAATTAGGGTTTTTAACCTATCTTGTACATCCAATAGGTGTTTTGTGTCATTGGATGAACATTTAGGTCATTTTTGTCCTCCGTAAACTTAATGTTGTCCAATTAGGGTTTCTAACCAATCTTGTGCATCCAATAGGTGTTTTTGTGTCATTGGATGAAGATTTAGGTCATTTTCGTCCTCCCTACACTTAATCTTGTCCAATTAGGGTTTCTAACCAATCTTGTGCATCCAATAGGTGTTTTTTGTATCATTGGATGAATGATTAGGTCATTTTCGACCTCCCTAGGCTAATTCTTATCCAATTAGGGTTTTTAACCAATCTTGTGCATCCAATAGGTGTTTTTGTGTCATCAAATGAATATTTAAGTCATTTTCATCCTCCCTAGGCTTATGCTTGTCCAATTAGGGTTCCTAACCAATCTTGTGCATCCAATAGGTGTTTTTGTGTCATTGGGTGAAAAATTACGTCATTTACGTCCTCCCTAGGTTCATTCTTGTCCAATTAGGGTTTTTTAACCAATCTTGTGCATCCAATAGGTGTTTTGTGTCATTGGATGAACAATTAGGTCATTTTCGTCCTCCCTAGGCTAATTCTTGTCCAATTAGGGTTTGTAACCAATCTTGTGCATCCAATAGGTGTTTTTGTGTCATTGGATGAATGTTTAGGTCATTTTCGTCCTCCCTACACTTAATCTTGTCCAATTAGGGTTTTTAACCATTCTTGTGCATCCAATAGGTGTTTTTGTGTCATTGGATGAATGTTTAGGTCATTTTCGTCCTCCCTACACTTAATCTTGTCCAATTAGGGATTTTAACCTATCTTGTACATCCAATAGGTGTTTTGTGTCATTGGATGAACATTTAGGTCATTTTTATCCTCCGTAAACTTAATGTTGTCCAATTAGGGTTTCTAACCAATCTTGTGCATCCAATAGGTGTTTTTGTGTCATTGGATGAACATTTAGGTTATTTTCGTCCTCCGTAAACTTAATCTTGTCCAATTAGGGTTTCTAACCAATCTTGTGCATCCAATAGGTGTTTTTTGTGTCATTGGATGAATGATTAGGTCATTTTCGACCTCCCTAGGCTAATTCTTATCCAATTAGGGTTTTTAACCAATCTTGTGCATCCAATAGGTGTTTTTGTGTCATCGAATGAATATTTAAGTCATTTTCATCCTCCCTAGGCTTATGCTTGTCCAATTAGGGTTTCTAACCAATCTTGTGCATCCAATAGGTGTTTTTGTGTCATTGGATGAAAAATTACGTCATTTACGTCCTCCCTAGGTTAATTCTTGTCTAATTAGGGTTTTTTAACCAATCTTGTGCATCCAATAGGTGTTTTGTGTCATTGGATGAACAATTAGGTCATTTTCGTCCTCCCTAGGCTAATTCTTGTCCAATTAGGGTTTGTAACCAATCTTGTGCATCCAATAGGTGTTTTTGTGTCATTGGATGAATGTTTAGGTCATTTTCGTCCTACCTACACTTAATCTTGTCCAATTAGGGTTTTTAACCATTCTTGTGCATCCAATAGGTGTTTTTGTGTCATTGGATGAATGTTTAGGTCATTTTCGTCCTCCCTACACTTAATCTTGTCCAATTAGGGTTTCTAACCAATCTTGTGCATCCAATAGGTGTTTTTTGTGTCATTGGATGAATGATTAGGTCATTTTCGACCTCCCTAGGCTAATTCTTATCCAATTAGGGTTTTTAACCAATCTTGTGCATCCAATAGGTGTTTTTGTGTCATTGGATGAATGTTTAGGTCATTTTCGTCCTCCCTACACTTAATCTTGTCCAATTAGGGATTTTAACCTATCTTGTACATCCAATAGGTGTTTTGTGTCATTGGATGAACATTTAGGTCATTTTTGTCCTCCGTAAACTTAATGTTGTCCAATTAGGGTTTCTAACCAATCTTGTGCATCCAATAGGTGTTTTTGTGTCATTGGATGAACATTTAGGTCATTTTCGTCCTCCCTACACTTAATCTTGTCCAATTAGGGTTTCTAACCAATCTTGTGCATCCAATAGGTGTTTTGTGTCATTGGATGAACAATTAGGTCATTTTCGTCATCCCTAGGCTAATTCTTGTCCAATTAGGGTTTTTAACCAATCTTGTGCATCCAATAGGTGTATTTGTGTCATTGGATGAACATTTAGGTCATTTTCTTCCTCCCTAGGCTAATTCTTGTCCAATTAGGGTTTTTAACCAATCTTGTGCATCTAATAGGTGTTTTGTGTCATTGGATGAACATTTACGTCATTTTCGTCCTCCCTAAACTTAATCTTGTCCAATTAGGGTTTCTAACCAATCTTGTGCATCCAATAGGTGTTTTGTGTCATTGGATGAACAATTAGGTCATTTTCGTCCTCCCTAGGCTAATTCTTGTCCAATTAGGGTTTTTAACCAATCTTGTGCATCCAATAGGTGTTTTTGTGTCATTGGATGAATGTTTAGGTCATTTTCGTCATCCATACACTTAATCTTGTCCAATTAGGGTTTTTAACCATTCTTGTGCATCCAATAGGTGTTTTTGTGTCATTGGATGAATGTTTAGGTCATTTTCATCCTCCCTAGGCTTATGATTGTCCAATTAGGGTTTCTAACAAATCTTGTGCATCCAATAGGTGTTTTTGTGTCATTGGATGAAAAATTACATCATTTACGTCCTCCCTAGGCTAATTCTTGTCCAATTAGGGTTTTTTAACCAATCTTGTGCATCCAATAGGTGTTTTTGTGTCATTGGATGAATGTTTAGGTCATTTTCGTCCTCCCTACACTTAATCTTGTCCAATTAGGGTTTTTAACCAATCTTGTACATCCAATAGGTGTTTTGTGTCATTGGATGAACACTTAGGTCATTTTTGTCCTCCGTAAACTTAATCTTGTCCAATTAGGGTTTCTAACAAATCTTGTGCATCCAATAGGTGTTTTTGAGTCATCGGATGAACATTTAGGTTATTTTCGTCCTCCCTACACTTAATCTTGTCCAATTAGGGTTTCTAACCAATCTTGTGCATCCAATAGGTGTTTTTGTGTCATTGGGTGAACGATTAGGTCATTTTCAACCTCACTAGGTTAATTCTTGTCGAATTAGGGTTTTTAACCAATCTTGTGCATCCAATAGGTGTTTTTGTGTCATCGGATGAACATTTAGGTCATTTTCATCCTTCCTAGGCTTACACTTGCCCAATTAGGGTTTCTAACCAATCTTGTGCATCCAATAGGTGTTTTTGTGTCATTGGATGAAAAATTACGTCATTTACGTCCTCCCTAGGCTAATTCTTGTCCAATTAGGGTTTTTTAACCAATCTTGTGCATCCAATAGGTGTTTTGTGTCATAGGATGAACAATTAGGTCATTTTCGTCCTCCCTAGGCTAATTTTTGTCCAATTAGGGTTTTTAACCAATCTTGTGCATCCAATAGGTATTTTTTTGTGTCATCGGATGAACATTTAGGTCATTTTCCTCCTTCCTAGGCTTATGCTTGTCCAATTAGGGTTTCTAACCAATCTTGTGCTTCCAATAGGTGTTTTTGTGTCATTGGATGAAAAATAACGTCATTTACGTCCTCCCTAGGCTAATTCTTGTCCAATTATGGTTTTTTAACTAATCTTGTGCATCCAATAGGTGTTTTGTGTCATTGGATGAACAATTAGGTCATTTTGGTCCTCCCTAGGCTAATTTTTGTCCAATTAGGGTTTTTAACCAATCTTGTGCGTCCAATAGGTGTTTTTGTGTCATCGAATGAATATTTAGGTCATTTTCATCCTCCCTAGGCTTATGATTGTCCAATTAGGGTTTCTAACCAATCTTGTGCATCCAATAGGTGTTTTTGTGTCATTGGATGAATGTTTATGTCATTTTCGTCCTCCCTACACTTATTCTTGTCCAATTAGGGTTTTTAACCAATCTTGTGCATCCAATAGGTGTTTTTGTGTCGTTGGATGAACATTTAGGTCATTTTCATCCTTCCTAGGCTTATGCTTGCTCAATTAGGGTTTCTAACCAATCTTGTGCATCCAATAGGTGTTTTTGTGTCATTGGATGAAAAATTACGTCATTTACGTCTTCCCTAGGCTAATTCTTGTCCAATTAGGATTTTTTAACCAATCTTGTGCATCCAATAGGTGTTTTTGTGTCATTGGATGAAAAATTACGTCATTTACGTCCTCCCTAGGGTAATTCTTGTCCAATTCGGGTTTTTTAACCAATCTTGTGCATCCAATAGGTGTTTTGTGTCATTGGATGAATGTTTATGTCATTTTCGTCCTCCCTACACTTATTCTTGTCCAATTAGGGTTTTTAACCAATCTTGTGCATCCAATAGGTCTTTTTGTGTCATCGAATGAACATTTAGGTCATTTTCATCCTCCCTAGACTTATGCTTTTCCAATTAGGGTTTCTAACGAATCTTGTGCATCCAATAGGTGTTTTTGTGTCATTGGATTAAAAATTACGTCATTTACGTCTTCCCTAGGCTAATTCTTGTCCAATTAGGGTTTTTTAACCAATCTTGTGTCATTGGATGAACATTTAGGTCATTTTCGTCCTCCCTACACTTAATCTTGTCCAATTAGGGTTTCTAACCAATCTTGTGCATCCAATAGGTGTTTTTGTGTCATTGGATGAACGATTAGGTCATTTTCGATCTCACTAGGCTAATTCTTGTCCAATTAGGGTTTTTAACCAATCTTGTGCATCCAATAGGTGTTTTTGTGTCATCGGATGAACATTTAGGTCATTTTCATCCTTCCTAGGCTTATGCTTGCTCAATTATGGTTTGTAACCAATCTTGTGCATCCAATAGGTGTTTTTGTGTCATTGGATGAAAAATTACGTCATTTACGTCCTCCCTAGGCTAATTCTTGTCCAATTAGGGTTTTTTAACCAATCTTGTGCATCCAATAGGTGTTTTGTGTCATTGGATGAACAATTAGGTCATTTTCGTCCTCCCTAGGCTAATTCTTGTCCAATTAGGGTTTTTAACCAATCTTGTGCATCCAATAGGTGTTTTTGTGTCATTGGATGAATGTTTATGTCATTTTCGTCATCCCTACACTTATTCTTGTCCAATTAGGGTTTTTAACCAATCTTGTGCATCCATTAGGTGTTTTTGTGTCATCGGATGAACATTTAGGTCATTTTCATCCTTCCTAGGCTTATGCTTGTCCAATTAGGGTTTCTAACCAATCTTGTGCATCCAATAGGTGTTTTTGTGTCATTGGATGAAAAATAACGTCATTTACGTCCTCCCTAGGCTAATTCTTGTCCAATTAGGGTTTTTTAACCAATCTTGTGCATCCAATAGGGGTTTTGTGTCATTGGATGAACAATTAGGTCATTTTCGTCCTCCCTAGGCTAATTCTTGTCCAATTAGGGTTTGTAACCAATCTTGTGCATCCAATAGGTGTTTTTGTGTCATTGGATGAATGTTTAGGTCATTTTCGTCCTCCCTACACTTAATCTTGTCCAATTAGGGTTTCTAACCAATCTTGTGCATCCAATAGGTGTTTTTTGTGTCATTGGATGAATGATTAGGTCATTTTCGACCTCCCTAGGCTAATTCTTATCCAATTAGGGTTTTTAACCAATCTTGTGCATCCAATAGGTGTTTTTGTGTCATCGAATGAATATTTAAGTCATTTTCATCCTCCCTAGGCTTATTCTTGTCCAATTAGGGTTTCTAACCAATCTTGTGCATCCAATAGGTGTTTTTGTGTCATTGGATGAAAAATTACGTCATTTACGTCCTCCCTAGGTTAATTCTTGTCCAATTAGGGTTTTTTAACCAATCTTGTGCATCCAATAGGTGTTTTGTGTCATTGGATGAACAATTAGGTCATTTTCGTCCTCCCTAGGCTAATTCTTGTCCAATTAGGGTTTTTAACCAATCTTGTGCATCCAATAGGTGTTTTTGTGTCATCGGATGAACATTTAGGTCATTTTCCTCCTTCCTAGGCTTATGCTTGTCCAATTAGGGTTTCTAACCAATCTTGTGCATCCAATAGGTGTTTTTGTGTCATTGGATGAAAAATAACGTCATTTACGTCCTCCCTAGGCTAATTCTTGTCCAATTATGGTTTTTTAACTAATCTTGTGCATCCAATAGGTGTTTTGTGTCATTGGATGAACAATTAGGTCATTTTCATCCTCCCTAGGCTAATTCTTGTCCAATTAGGGTTTTTTAACCAATCTTGTGCATCCAATAGGTGTTTTGTGTCATTGGATGAACAATTAGGTCATTTTCGTCCTCCCTAGGCTAATTTTTGTCCAATTAGGGTTATTAACCAATCTAGTGCATCCAATAGGTGTTTTGTGTTATTGGATGAATATTTAGGTCATTTTCGTCCTCCCTACACTTAATCTTGTCCAATTAGGGTTTTTAACCATTCTTGTGCATCCAATAGGTGTTTTTGTGTCATTGGATGAATGTTTAGGTCATTTTCGTCCTCCCTACACTTAATCTTGTCCAATTCGGGTTTTTAACCAATCTTGTACATCCAATAGGTGTTTTGTGTCATTGGATGAACATTTAGGTCATCTTTGTCCTCCGTAAACTTAATGTTGTCCAATTAGGGTTTCTAACCAATCTTGTGCATCCAATAGGTGTTTTTGTGTCATTGGATGAAAAATTAGGTCATTTTCGTCCTCCCTAGGCTAATTCTTGTCCAATTAGGGTTTTTAACCAATCTTGTGCATCCAATAGGTGTTTTTGTGTCATTGGATGAATGTTTATGTCATTTTCGTCCTCCCTACACTTATTCTTGTCCAATTAGGGTTTTTAACCAATCTTGTGCATCCAATAGGTGTTTTTGTGTCATCGGATGAACATTTAGGTCATTTTCATCCTTCCTAGGCTTATGCTTGCTCAATTAGGGTTTCTAACCAATCTTGTGCATCCAATAGGTGTTTTTGTGTCATTGGATGAAAAATTACGTCATTTACGTCCGCCCTAGGCTTATTCTTGTCCAATTAGGGTTTTTTAACCAATCTTGTGCATCCAATAGGTGTTTTGTGTCATTGGATGAACAATTAGGCCTTTTTCGTCATCCCTAAGCTAATTCTTGTCCAATTAGGGTTTTTAACCAATCTTGTGCATCCAATAGGTGTTTTTGTGTCATTGGATGAATGTTTATGTCATTTTCGTCCTCCCTACACTTATTCTTGTCCAATTAGGGTTTCTAACCAATCTTGTGCATCCAATAGGCGTTTTTGTGTCATCGGATGAACATTTAGGTCATTTTCCTCCTTCCTAGGCTTATGCTTGTCCAATTAGGGTTTCTAACCAATCTTGTGCTTCCAATAGGTGTTTTTGTGTCATTGGATGAAAAATAACGTCATTTACGTCCTCCCTAGGCTAATTCTTGTCCAATTATGGTTTTTTAACTAATCTTGTGCATCCAATAGGTGTTTTGTGTCATTGGATGAACAATTAGGTCATTTTGGTCCTCCCTAGGCTAATTTTTGTCCAATTAGGGTTTTTAACCAATCTTGTGCGTCCAATAGGTGTTTTTGTGTCATCGAATGAATATTTAGGTCATTTTCATCCTCCCTAGGCTTATGATTGTCCAATTAGGGTTTCTAACAAATCTTGTGCATCCAATTAGGGTTTTTAACCATTCTTGTGCATCCAATAGGTGTTTTTGTGTCATTGGATGAATGTTTAGGTCATTTCCGTCCTCCCTACACTTAATCTTGTCCAATTAGGGTTTTTAACCAATCTTGTACATCCAATAGGTGTTTTGTGTCATTGGATGAGCATTTAGGTCATTTTTGTCCTCCATAAACTTTATGTTGTCCAATTAGGGTTTCTAACCAATCTTGTGCATCCAATAGGTGTTTTTGTGTCATTGGATGAACATTTAGGTCATTTTCGTCCTCCCTACACTTAATCTTGTCCAATTAGGGTTTCTAACCAATCTTGTGCATCCAATAGGTGTTTTTTGTGTCATTGGATGAATGATTAGGTCATTTTCGACCTCCCTAGGCTAATTCTTATCCAATTAGGGTTTTTAACCAATCTTGTGCATCCAATAGGTGTTTTTGTGTCATCGAATGAATATTTAAGTCATTTTCATCCTCCCTAGGCTTATGCTTGTCCAATTAGGGTTTCTAACCAATCTTGTGCATCAAATAGGTGTTTTTGTGTCATTGGATGAAAGATTACGTCATTTACGTCCTCCCTAGGTTAATTCTTGTCCAATTAGGGTTTTTTAACCAATCTTGTGCATCCAATAGGTGTTTTGTGTCATTGGATGAACAATTAGGTCATTTTCGTCCTCCCTAGGCTAATTCTTGTCCAATTAGGGTTTTTAACCAATCTTGTGCATCCAATAGGTGTTTTTGTGTCATTGGATGAATGTTTAGGTCATTTTCGTCATCCATACACTTAATCTTGTCCAATTAGGGTTTTTAACCATTCTTGTGCATCCAATAGGTGTTTTTGTGTCATTGGATGAATGTTTAGGTCATTTTCATCCTCCCTAGGCTTATGATTGTCCAATTAGGGTTTCTAACAAATCTTGTGCATCCAATAGGTGTTTTTGTGTCATTGGATGAAAAATTACATCATTTACGTCCTCCCTAGGCTAATTCTTGTCCAATTAGGGTTTTTTAACCAATCTTGTGCATCCAATAGGTGTTTTGTGTCATTGGATGAACAATTAGGTCATTTTCGTCCTCCCTAGGCTAATTCTTGTCCAATTAGGGTTTGTAACCAATCTTGTGCATCCAATAGGTGTTTTTGTGTCATTGGATGAATGTTTAGGTCATTTTCGTCCTCCCTACACTTAATCTTGTCCAATTAGGGTTTTTAACGATTCCTGTGCATCCAATAGGTGTTTTTGTGTCATTGGATGAATGTTTAGGTCATTTCCGTCCTCCCTACACTTAATCTTGTCCAATTAGGGTTTTTAACCAATCTTGTACATCCAATAGGTGTTTTGTGTCATTGGATGAGCATTTAGGTCATTTTTGTCCTCCGTAAACTTAATGTTGTCCAATTAGGGTTTCTAACCAATCTTGTGCATCCAATAGGTGTTTTTGTGTCATTGGATGAACATTTAGGTCATTTTCGTCCTCCCTACACTTAATCTTGTCCAATAAGGGTTTCTAACCAATCTTGTGCATCCAATAGGTGTTTTTTGTGTCATTGAATGAATATTTAAGTCATTTTCGTCCTCCCTACACTTAATCTTATCCAATTAGGGTTTTTAACCAATCTTGTGCATCCAATAGGTGTTTTTGTGTCATCGAATGAATATTTAAGTCATTTTCATCCTCCCTAGGCTTATGCTTGTCCAATTAGGGTTTCTAACCAATCTTGTGCATTAAATAGGTGTTTTTGTGTCATTGGATGAAAGATTACGTCATTTACGTCCTCCCTAGGTTAATTCTTGTCCAATTAGGGTTTTTTAACCAATCTTGTGCATCCAATAGGTGTTTTGTGTCATTGGATGAACAATTAGGTCATTTTCGTCCTCCCTAGGCTAATTCTTGTCCAATTAGGGTTTTTAACCAATCTTGTGCATCCAATAGGTGTTTTTGTGTCATTGGATGAACGTTTAGGTCATTTTCGTCATCCCTACACTTAATCTTGTCCAATTAGGGTTTTTAACCATTCTTGTGTATCCAATAGGTGTTTTTGTGTCATTGGATGAATGTTTAGGTCATTTTCGTCCTCCCTACACTTAATCTTGTCCAATTAGGGTTTTTAAATAATCTTGTGCATCCAATAGGTGTTTTGTGTCATTGGATGAACATTTAGGTCATTTCTGTCCTCCGTACACTTAATCTTGTCCAATTAGGGTTTTTAACAAATCTTGTGCATCCAATAGGTGTTTTTGTGTCATTGGATGAACATTTAGGTCATTTTCGTCCTCCCTACACTTAATCTTGTCCAATTAGGGTTTTTAACCAATCTTGTGCATCCAATAGGTGTTTTTGTGTCATTGGATGAACATTTAGGTCATTTTCGTTCTGCCTAAACTTAATCTTGTCCAATTAGGGTTTCTAACCAATCTTGTGCATCCAATAGGTGTTTTGTGTCATTGGATGAACAATTAGGTCATTTTCGTCCTCCCTAGGCTAATTCTTGTCCAATTAGGGTTTTTAACCAATCTTGTGCATCCAATAGGTGTTTTTGTGTCATTGGATGAATGTTTAGGTCATTTTCGTCCTCCCTACACTTAATCTTGTCCAATTAAGGTTTTTAAGCATTCTTGTGCATCCAATAGGTGTTTTTGTGTCATTGGATGAATGTTTAGGTCATTTTCGTCCTTCCTACACTTAATCTTGTCCAATTAGGGTTTTTAACCATTCTTGTGCATCCAATAGGTGTTTTTGTGTCATTAGATGAATGTTTAGGTCATTTTCGTCCTCCCTACACTTAATCTTGTCCAATTAGGGTTTTTAACCAATCTTGTACATCCAATAGGTGTTTTGTGTCATTGGATGAACATTTAGGTCATTTTTGTCCTCCGTAAACTTAATGTTGTCCAATTAGGGTTCTAACCAATCTTGTGCATCCAATAGGTGTTTTTGTGTCATTGGATGAACATTTAGGTCATTTTCGTCGTCCATACACTTAATCTTGTCCAATTAGGGTTTCTAACCAATCTTGTGCATCCAATAGGTGTTTTTTGTGTCATTGGATGAATGATTAGGTCATTTTCGACCTCCCTAGGCTAATTCTTATCCAATTAGGGTTTTTAACCAATCTTGTGCATCCAATAGGTGTTTTTGTGTCATTGGATGAAAAATTACGTCAATTACGTCCTCCCTAGTCTAATTCTTGTCCAATTAGGGTTTTTTAACCAATCTTGTGCATCCAATAGGTGTTTTTGTGTCATTGGATGAATGTTTAGGTCATTTTCGTCCTCCCTACACTTAATCTTGTCCAATTAGGGTTTTTAACCATTCTTGTGCATCCAATAGGTGTTTTTGTGTCATTAAATGAATGTTTAGGTCATTTTCGTCCTCCCTACACTTAATCTTGTCCAATTAGGGTTTTTAACCAATCTTGTACATCCAATAGGTGTTTTGTGTCATTGGATGAACATTTAGGTCATTTTTGTCCTCCGTAAACTTAATGTTGTCCAATTAGGGTTTCTAACCAATCTTGTGCATCCAATAGGTGTTTTTGTGTCATTGGATGAAAAATTACGTCAATTACGTCCTCCCTAGTCTAATTCTTGTCCAATTAGGGTTTTTTAACCAATCTTGTGCATCCAATAGGTGTTTTTGTGTCATTGGATGAATGTTTAGGTCATTTTCGTCCTCCCTACACTTAATCTTGTCCAATTAGGGTTTTTAACCAATCTTGTACATCCAATAGGTGTTTTGTGTCATTGGATGAACACTTAGGTCATTTTTGTCCTCCGTAAACTTAATCTTGTCCAATTAGGGTTTCTAACCAATCTTGTGCATCCAATAGGTGTTTTTGTGTCATCGGATGAACATTTAGGTCATTTTCGTCCTCCCTACACTTAATCTTGTCCAATTAGGGTTTCTAACCAATCTTGTGCATCCAATAGGTGTTTTTGTGTCATTGGGTGAACGATTAGGTCATTTTCAACCTCACTAGGTTAATTCTTGTCGAATTAGGGTTTTTAACCAATCTTGTGCATCCAATAGGTGTTTTTGTGTCATCGGATGAACATTTAGGTCATTTTCATCCTTCCTAGGCTTACGCTTGCCCAATTAGGGTTTCTAACCAATCTTGTGCATCCAATAGGTGTTTTTGTGTCATTGGATGAAAAATTACGTCATTTACGTCCTCCCTAGGCTAATTCTTGTCCAATTAGGGTTTTTTAACCAATCTTGTGCATCCAATAGGTGTTTTGTGTCATAGGATGAACAATTAGGTCATTTTCGTCCTCCCTAGGCTAATTTTTGTCCAATTAGGGTTTTTAACCAATCTTGTGCATCCAATAGGTATTTTTTTGTGTCATCGGATGAACATTTAGGTCATTTTCCTCCTTCCTAGGCTTATTCTTGTCCAATTAGGGTTTCTAACCAATCTTGTGCTTCCAATAGGTGTTTTTGTGTCATTGGATGAAAAATAACGTCATTTACGTCCTCCCTAGGCTAATTCTTGTCCAATTATGGTTTTTTAACTAATCTTGTGCATCCAATAGGTGTTTTGTGTCATTGGATGAACAATTAGGTCATTTTGGTCCTCCCTAGGCTAATTTTTGTCCAATTAGGGTTTTTAACCAATCTTGTGCGTCCAATAGGTGTTTTTGTGTCATCGAATGAATATTTAGGTCATTTTCATCCTCCCTAGGCTTATGATTGTCCAATTAGGGTTTCTAACAAATCTTGTGCATCCAATTAGGGTTTTTAACCATTCTTGTGCATCCAATAGGTGTTTTTGTGTCATTGGATGAATGTTTAGGTCATTTCCGTCCTCCCTACACTTAATCTTGTCCAATTAGGGTTTTTAACCAATCTTGTACATCCAATAGGTGTTTTGTGTCATTGGATGAGCATTTAGGTCATTTTTGTCCTCCGTAAACTTAATGTTGTCCAATTAGGGTTTCTAACCAATCTTGTGCATCCAATAGGTGTTTTTGTGTCATTGGATGAACATTTAGGTCATTTTCGTCCTCCCTACACTTAATCTTGTCCAATTAGGGTTTCTAACCAATCTTGTGCATCCAATAGGTGTTTTTTGTGTCATTGGATGAATGATTAGGTCATTTTCGACCTCCCTAGGCTAATTCTTATCCAATTAGGGTTTTTAACCAATCTGGTGCATCCAATAGGTGTTTTTGTGTCATCGAATGAATATTTAAGTCATTTTCATCCTCCCTAGGCTTATGCTTGTCCAATTAGGGTTTCTAACCAATCTTGTGCATCAAATAGGTGTTTTTGTGTCATTGGATGAAAGATTACGTCATTTACGTCCTCCCTAGGTTAATTCTTGTCCAATTAGGGTTTTTTAACCAATCTTGTGCATCCAATAGGTGTTTTGTGTCATTGGATGAACAATTAGGTCATTTTCGTCCTCCCTAGGCTAATTCTTGTCCAATTAGGGTTTTTAACCAATCTTGTACATCCAATAGGTGTTTTTGTGTCATTGGATGAATGTTTAGGTCATTTTCGTCATCCATACACTTAATCTTGTCCAATTAGGGTTTTTAACCAATATTGTGCATCCAATAGGTGTTTTTGTGTCATTGGATGAATGTTTAGGTCATTTTCGTCCTCCCTACACTTAATCTTGTCCAATTAGGGTTTTTAAATAATCTTGTGCATCCAATAGGTGTTTTGTGTCATTGGATGAACATTTAGGTCATTTCTGTCCTCCGTACACTTAATCTTGTCCAATTAGGGTTTCTAACCAATCTTGTGCATCCAATAGGTGTTTTTGTGTCATTGGATGAACATTTAGGTCATTTTCGATCTCACTAGGCTAATTCTTGTCCAAGTAGGGTTTTTAACCAATCTTGTGCATCCAATAGGTGTTTTTGTGTCATCGGATGAACATTTAGGTCATTTTCATCCTGTCTAGGCTTATGCTTGCTCAATTAGGGTTTCTAACCAATCTTGTGCATCCAATAGGTGTTTTTGTGTCGTTGGATGAAAAATTACGTCATTTACGTCCTCCCTAGGCTAATTCTTGTCCAATTAGGGTTTTTTAACCAATCTTGTGCATCCAATAGGTGTTTTGTGTCATTGGATGAACAATTAGGCCTTTTTCGTCATCCCTAAGCTAATTCTTGTCCAATTAGGGTTTTTAACCAATCTTGTGCATCCAATAGGTGTTTTTGTGTCATTGGATGAATGTTTATGTCATTTTCGTCCTCCCTACACTTATTCTTGTCCAATTAGGGTTTCTAACCAATCTTGTGCATCCAATAGGTGTTTTTGTGTCATCGGATGAACATTTAGGTCATTTTCCTCCTTCCTAGGCTTATGCTTGTCCAATTAGGGTTTCTAACCAATCTTGTGCTTCCAATAGGTGTTTTTGTGTCATTGGATGAAAAATAACGTCATTTACGTCCTCCCTAGGCTAATTCTTGTCCAATTATGGTTTTTTAACTAATCTTGTGCATCCAATAGGTGTTTTGTGTCATTGGATGAACAATTAGGTCATTTTGGTCCTCCCTAGGCTAATTTTTTTCCAATTAGGGTTTTTAACCAATCTTGTGCGTCCAATAGGTGTTTTTGTGTCATCGAATGAATATTTAGGTCATTTTCATCCTCCCTAGGCTTATGATTGTCCAATTAGGGTTTCTAACAAATCTTGTGCATCCAATAGGTGTTTTTGTGTCATTGGATGAAAAATTACATCATTTACGTCCTCCCTAGGCTAATTCTTGTCCAATTAGGGTTTTTTAACCAATCTTGTGCATCCAATAGGTGTTTTGTGTCATTGGATGAACAATTAGGTCATTTTCGTCCTCCCTAGGCTAATTCTTGTCCAATTAGGGTTTTTAACCAATCTTGTGCATCCAATAGGTGTTTTTGTGTCATTGGATGAATGTTTAGGTCATTTTCGTCCTCCCTACACTTATTCTTGTCCAATTAGGGTTTTTAACCAATCTTGTGCATCCAATAGGTGTTTTTGTGTCATCGAATGAATATTTAGGTCATTTTCATCCTCCCTAGGCTTATGCTTTTCCAATTAGGGTTTCTAACCAATCTTGTGCAACCAATAGGTGTTTTTGTGTCATTGGATGAAAAATTACGTCATTTACGTCCTCCCTAGGCTAATTCTTGTCCAATTAGGGTTTTTTAACCAATCTTGTGCATCCAATAGGTGTTTTGTGTCATTGGATGAACAATTAGGTCATTTTCGTCCTTCCTAGGCTAATTCTTGTCCAATTAGGGTTTTTAACCAATCTTGTGCATCCAATAGGTGTTTTTGTGTCATCGGATGAACATTTAGGTCATTTTCCTCCTTCCTAGGCTTATGCTTGTCCAATTAGGGTTTCTAACCAATCTTGTGCATCCAATAGGTGTTTTTGTGTCATTGGATGAAAAATAACGTCATTTACGTCCTCCCTAGGCTAATTCTTGTCCAATTATGGTTTTTTAACTAATCTTGTGCATCCAATAGGTGTTTTGTGTCATTGGATGAACAATTAGGTCATTTTCATCCTCCCTAGGCTAATTCTTGTCCAATTAGGGTTTTTTAACCAATCTTGTGCATCCAATAGGTGTTTTGTGTCATTGGATGAACAATTAGGTCATTTTCGTCCTCCCTAGGCTAATTTTTGTCCAATTAGGGTTATTAACCAATCTAGTGCATCCAATAGGTGTTTTGTGTTATTGGATGAATATTTAGGTCATTTTCGTCCTCCCTACACTTAATCTTGTCCAATTAGGGTTTTTAACCATTCTTGTGCATCCAATAGGTGTTTTTGTGTCATTGGATGAATGTTTAGGTCATTTTCGTCCTCCCTACACTTAATCTTGTCCAATTCGGGTTTTTAACCAATCTTGTACATCCAATAGGTGTTTTGTGTCATTGGATGAACATTTAGGTCATCTTTGTCCTCCGTAAACTTAATGTTGTCCAATTAGGGTTTCTAACCAATCTTGTGCATCCAATAGGTGTTTTTGTGTCATTGGATGAAAAATTAGGTCATTTTCGTCCTCCCTAGGCTAATTCTTGTCCAATTAGGGTTTTTAACCAATCTTGTGCATCCAATAGGTGTTTTTGTGTCATTGGATGAATGTTTATGTCATTTTCGTCCTCCCTACACTTATTCTTGTCCAATTAGGGTTTTTAACCAATCTTGTGCATCCAATAGGTGTTTTTGTGTCATCGGATGAACATTTAGGTCATTTTCATCCTTCCTAGGCTTATGCTTGCTCAATTAGGGTTTCTAACCAATCTTGTGCATCCAATAGGTGTTTTTGTGTCATTGGATGAAAAATTACGTCATTTACGTCCGCCCTAGGCTTATTCTTGTCCAATTAGGGTTTTTTAACCAATCTTGTGCATCCAATAGGTGTTTTGTGTCATTGGATGAACAATTAGGCCTTTTTCGTCATCCCTAAGCTAATTCTTGTCCAATTAGGGTTTTTAACCAATCTTGTGCATCCAATAGGTGTTTTTGTGTCATTGGATGAATGTTTATGTCATTTTCGTCCTCCCTACACTTATTCTTGTCCAATTAGGGTTTCTAACCAATCTTGTGCATCCAATAGGTGTTTTTGTGTCATCGGATGAACATTTAGGTCATTTTCCTCCTTCCTAGGCTTATGCTTGTCCAATTAGGGTTTCTAACCAATCTTGTGCTTCCAATAGGTGTTTTTGTGTCATTGGATGAAAAATAACGTCATTTACGTCCTCCCTAGGCTAATTCTTGTCCAATTATGGTTTTTTAACCAATCTTGTGCGTCCAATAGGTGTTTTTGTGTCATCGAATGAATATTTAGGTCATTTTCATCCTCCCTAGGCTTATGATTGTCCAATTAGGGTTTCTAACAAATCTTGTGCATCCAATAGGTGTTTTTGTGTCATTGGATGAAAAATTACATCATTTACGTCCTCCCTAGGCTAATTCTTGTCCAATTAGGGTTTTTTAACCAATCTTGTGCATCCAATAGGTGTTTTGTGTCATTGGATGAACAATTAGGTCATTTTCGTCCTCCCTAGGCTAATTCTTGTCCAATTAGGGTTTGTAACCAATCTTGTGCATCCAATAGGTGTTTTTGTGTCATTGGATGAATGTTTAGGTCATTTTCGTCCTCCCTACACTTAATCTTGTCCAATTAGGGTTTTTAACGATTCTTGTGCATCCAATAGGTGTTTTTGTGTCATTGGATGAATGTTTAGGTCATTTCCGTCCTCCCTACACTTAATCTTGTCCAATTAGGGTTTTTAACCAATCTTGTACATCCAATAGGTGTTTTGTGTCATTGGATGAGCATTTAGGTCATTTTTGTCCTCCGTAAACTTAATGTTGTCCAATTAGGGTTTCTAACAAATCTTGTGCATCCAATAGGTGTTTTTGTGTCATTGGATGAACATTTAGGTCATTTTCGTCCTCCCTACACTTAATCTTGTCCAATTAGGGTTTCTAACCAATCTTGTGCATCCAATAGGTGTTTTTTGTGTCATTGGATGAATGATTAGGTCATTTTCGACCTCCCTAGGCTAATTCTTATCCAATTAGGGTTTTTAACCAATCTTGTGCATCCAATAGGTGTTTTTGTGTCATCGAATGAATATTTAAGTCATTTTCATCCTCCCTAGGCTTATGCTTGTCCAATTAGGGTTTCTAACCAATCTTGTGCATTAAATAGGTGTTTTTGTGTCATTGGATGAAAGATTACGTCATTTACGTCCTCCCTAGGTTAATTCTTGTCCAATTAGGGTTTTTTAACCAATCTTGTGCATCCAATAGGTGTTTTGTGTCATTGGATGAACAATTAGGTCATTTTCGTCCTCCCTAGGCTAATTCTTGTCCAATTAGGGTTTTTAACCAATCTTGTGCATCCAATAGGTGTTTTTGTGTCATTGGATGAATGTTTAGGTCATTTTCGTCATCCCTACACTTAATCTTGTCCAATTAGGGTTTTTAACCATTCTTGTGCATCCAATAGGTGTTTTTGTGTCATCGGATGAACATTTAGGTCATTTTCATCCTTCCTAGGCTTATGCTTGCTCAATTAGGGTTTCTAACCAATCTTGTGCATCCAATAGGTGTTTTTGTGTCATTGGATGAAAAATTACGTCATTTACGTCCGCCCTAGGCTTATTCTTGTCCAATTAGGGTTTTTTAACCAATCTTGTGCATCCAATAGGTGTTTTGTGTCATTGGATGAACAATTAGGCCTTTTTCGTCATCCCTAAGCTAATTCTTGTCCAATTAGGGTTTTTAACCAATCTTGTGCATCCAATAGGTGTTTTTGTGTCATTGGATGAATGTTTATGTCATTTTCGTCCTCCCTACACTTATTCTTGTCCAATTAGGGTTTCTAACCAATCTTGTGCATCCAATAGGCGTTTTTGTGTCATCGGATGAACATTTAGGTCATTTTCCTCCTTCCTAGGCTTATGCTTGTCCAATTAGGGTTTCTAACCAATCTTGTGCTTCCAATAGGTGTTTTTGTGTCATTGGATGAAAAATAACGTCATTTACGTCCTCCCTAGGCTAATTCTTGTCCAATTATGGTTTTTTAACTAATCTTGTGCATCCAATAGGTGTTTTGTGTCATTGGATGAACAATTAGGTCATTTTGGTCCTCCCTAGGCTAATTTTTGTCCAATTAGGGTTTTTAACCAATCTTGTGCGTCCAATAGGTGTTTTTGTGTCATCGAATGAATATTTAGGTCATTTTCATCCTCCCTAGGCTTATGATTGTCCAATTAGGGTTTCTAACAAATCTTGTGCATCCAATTAGGGTTTTTAACCATTCTTGTGCATCCAATAGGTGTTTTTGTGTCATTGGATGAATGTTTAGGTCATTTCCGTCCTCCCTACACTTAATCTTGTCCAATTAGGGTTTTTAACCAATCTTGTACATCCAATAGGTGTTTTGTGTCATTGGATGAGCATTTAGGTCATTTTTGTCCTCCATAAACTTTATGTTGTCCAATTAGGGTTTCTAACCAATCTTGTGCATCCAATAGGTGTTTTTGTGTCATTGGATGAACATTTAGGTCATTTTCGTCCTCCCTACACTTAATCTTGTCCAATTAGGGTTTCTAACCAATCTTGTGCATCCAATAGGTGTTTTTTGTGTCATTGGATGAATGATTAGGTCATTTTCGACCTCCCTAGGCTAATTCTTATCCAATTAGGGTTTTTAACCAATCTTGTGCATCCAATAGGTGTTTTTGTGTCATCGAATGAATATTTAAGTCATTTTCATCCTCCCTAGGCTTATGCTTGTCCAATTAGGGTTTCTAACCAATCTTGTGCATCAAATAGGTGTTTTTGTGTCATTGGATGAAAGATTACGTCATTTACGTCCTCCCTAGGTTAATTCTTGTCCAATTAGGGTTTTTTAACCAATCTTGTGCATCCAATAGGTGTTTTGTGTCATTGGATGAACAATTAGGTCATTTTCGTCCTCCCTAGGCTAATTCTTGTCCAATTAGGGTTTGTAACCAATCTTGTGCATCCAATAGGTGTTTTTGTGTCATTGGATGAATGTTTAGGTCATTTTCGTCCTCCCTACACTTAATCTTGTCCAATTAGGGTTTTTAACCATTCTTGTGCATCCAATAGGTGTTTTTGTGTCATTGGATGAATGTTTAGGTCATTTTCGTCCTCCCTACACTTAATCTTGTCCAATTAGGGATTTTAACCTATCTTGTACATCCAATAGGTGTTTTGTGTCATTGGATGAACATTTAGGTCATTTTTATCCTCCGTAAACTTAATGTTGTCCAATTAGGGTTTCTAACCAATCTTGTGCATCCAATAGGTGTTTTTGTGTCATTGGATGAACATTTAGGTTATTTTCGTCCTCCGTAAACTTAATCTTGTCCAATTAGGGTTTCTAACCAATCTTGTGCATCCAATAGGTGTTTTTTGTGTCATTGGATGAATGATTAGGTCATTTTCGACCTCCCTAGGCTAATTCTTATCCAATTAGGGTTTTTAACCAATCTTGTGCATCCAATAGGTGTTTTTGTGTCATCGAATGAATATTTAAGTCATTTTCATCCTCGCTAGGCTTATGCTTGTCCAATTAGGGTTCCTAACCAATCTTGTGCATCCAATAGGTGTTTTTGTGTCATTGGGTGAAAAATTACGTCATTTACGTCCTCCCTAGGTTAATTCTTGTCCAATTAGGGTTTTTTAACCAATCTTGTGCATCCAATAGGTGTTTTTGTGTCATTGGATGAATGTTTAGGTCATTTTCGTCCTCCCTACACTTAATCTTGTCCAATTAGGGTTTTTAACCAATCTTGTACATCCAATAGGTGTTTTGTGTCATTGGATGAACACTTAGGTCATTTTTGTCCTCCGTAAACTTAATCTTGTCCAATTAGGGTTTCTAACCAATCTTGTGCATCCAATAGGTGTTTTTGTGTCATCGGATGAACATTTAGGTCATTTTCGTCCTCCCTACACTTAATCTTGTCCAATTAGGGTTTCTAACCAATCTTGTGCATCCAATAGGTGTTTTTGTGTCATTGGGTGAACGATTAGGTCATTTTCAACCTCACTAGGTTAATTCTTGTCGAATTAGGGTTTTTAACCAATCTTGTGCATCCAATAGGTGTTTTTGTGTCATCGGATGAACATTTAGGTCATTTTCATCCTTCCTAGGCTTACGCTTGCCCAATTAGGGTTTCTAACCAATCTTGTGCATCCAATAGGTGTTTTTGTGTCATTGGATGAAAAATTACGTCATTTACGTCCTCCCTAGGCTAATTCTTGTCCAATTAGGGTTTTTTAACCAATCTTGTGCATCCAATAGGTGTTTTGTGTCATAGGATGAACAATTAGGTCATTTTCGTCCTCCCTAGGCTAATTTTTGTCCAATTAGGGTTTTTAACCAATCTTGTGCATCCAATAGGTATTTTTTTGTGTCATCGGATGAACATTTAGGTCATTTTCCTCCTTCCTAGGCTTATTCTTGTCCAATTAGGGTTTCTAACCAATCTTGTGCTTCCAATAGGTGTTTTTGTGTCATTGGATGAAAAATAACGTCATTTACGTCCTCCCTAGGCTAATTCTTGTCCAATTATGGTTTTTTAACTAATCTTGTGCATCCAATAGGTGTTTTGTGTCATTGGATGAACAATTAGGTCATTTTGGTCCTCCCTAGGCTAATTTTTGTCCAATTAGGGTTTTTAACCAATCTTGTGCGTCCAATAGGTGTTTTTGTGTCATCGAATGAATATTTAGGTCATTTTCATCCTCCCTAGGCTTATGATTGTCCAATTAGGGTTTCTAACAAATCTTGTGCATCCAATTAGGGTTTTTAACCATTCTTGTGCATCCAATAGGTGTTTTTGTGTCATTGGATGAATGTTTAGGTCATTTCCGTCCTCCCTACACTTAATCTTGTCCAATTAGGGTTTTTAACCAATCTTGTACATCCAATAGGTGTTTTGTGTCATTGGATGAGCATTTAGGTCATTTTTGTCCTCCGTAAACTTAATGTTGTCCAATTAGGGTTTCTAACCAATCTTGTGCATCCAATAGGTGTTTTTGTGTCATTGGATGAACATTTAGGTCATTTTCGTCCTCCCTACACTTAATCTTGTCCAATTAGGGTTTCTAACCAATCTTGTGCATCCAATAGGTGTTTTTTGTGTCATTAGATGAATGATTGGGTCATTTTCGACCTCCCTAGGCTAATTCTTATCCAATTAGGGTTTTTAACCAATCTTGTGCATCCAATAGGTGTTTTTGTGTCATCGAATGAATATTTAAGTCATTTTCATCCTCCCTAGGCTTATGCTTGTCCAATTAGGGTTTCTAACCAATCTTGTGCATCAAATAGGTGTTTTTGTGTCATTGGATGAAAGATTACGTCATTTACGTCCTCCCTAGGTTAATTCTTGTCCAATTAGGGTTTTTTAACCAATCTTGTGCATCCAATAGGTGTTTTGTGTCATTGGATTAACAATTAGGTCATTTTCGTCCTCCCTAGGCTAATTCTTGTCCAATTAGGGTTTTTAACCAATCTTGTGCATCCAATAGGTGTTTTTGTGTCATTGGATGAATGTTTAGGTCATTTTCGTCATCCCTACACTTAATCTTGTCCAATTAGGGTTTTTAACCATTCTTGTGCATCCAATAGGTGTTTTTGTGTCATTGGATGAATGTTTAGGTCATTTTCGTCCTCCCTACACTTAATCTTGTCCAATTAGGGTTTTTAAATAATGTTGTGCATCCAATAGGTGTTTTGTGTCATTGGATGAACATTTAGGTCATTTCTGTCCTCCGTACACTTAATCTTGTCCAATTAGGGTTTTTAACAAATCTTGTGCATCCAATAGGTGTTTTTGTGTCATTCGATGAACATTTAGGTCATTTTCGTCCTCCCTACACTTAATCTTGTCCAATTAGGGTTTCTAACCAATCTTGTGCATCCAATAGGTGTTTTTGTGTCATTGGATGAACATTTAGGTCATTTTCGATCTCACTAGGCTAATTCTTGTCCAAGTAGGGTTTTTAACCAATCTTGTGCATCCAATAGGTGTTTTTGTGTCATCGGATGAACATTTAGGTCATTTTCATCCTTCCTAGGCTTATGCTTGCTTAATTAGGGTTTCTAACCAATCTTGTGCATCCAATAGGTGTTTTTGTGTCATTGGATGAAAAATTACGTCATTTACGTCCTCTCTAGGCTAATTCTTGTCCAATTAGGGTTTTTTAACCAATCTTGTGCATCCAATAGGTGTTTTGTGTCATTGGATGAACAATTAGGCCTTTTTCGTCATCCCTAAGCTAATTCTTGTCCAATTAGGGTTTTTAACCAATCTTGTGCATCCAATAGGTGTTTTTGTGTCATTGGATGAACAATTA